>CM035425.1:159375852-159568250 GCA_020310875.1 Ceratopteris richardii | reverse complement strand
AGAAAGTGAGAGCCATAGCAGAGCTACCCAGGCCAAAGAATGTCAAGGAAGTACAAGCTTTCATGGGGCATTGTGGATATTACCGACGGTTTATACACATGTATGCCATCATAGCAAAGCCTCTGTATGGACTTTTGACTAACTTCGAGTGGACGGACGAATGTGAGAATTCCTTCCAAGAGCTTAAACGAAGATTATGTTCAGCACCAATCTTGACCACACCAGATTGGAATAAGCCATTCCATGTTCACGTGGATGCATCCAATTATGCTATTGGGTGTGTGCTTGCTCAACCTACTGGTGAAGGTAATGTGGATCTTCCAATTGCCTATGCCAGTAGACAATTGAATGCAGCTGAACGAAATTACACCACTACTGAGAGAGAAGGCTTAGGCATGGTATATGCAGTTAAGAAATTTAGACACTATTTGCTTGCAAATAAGTTTAAATTTTTTACTCACCACCAAGCATTGTTATATCTCGTAAACAAGCCATGCAATACAGGAAGATTAGTAAGATGGTTTCTCTTGCTAATGGAATATGATTTTGAGGTTGTGGTAAGGAAAGGGAGGACTCATTTGAGAGCTGATCATCTTTCTAGGCTCACATCTGGAGAAGCCCCACAAGGAGTATCAGATGATCTTCCCGATGCTTACTTGTTTAATTTGGAAGTGGTGTCGCAGTGGGCTAAGCCATTGGTGCCAGTTTTGACATACGGGCCTAACCATCTTGTAGTAAACACACAGAATAGGGAGGTTGTGAAAGCCCAAAAGTACCACATCATGGCAGGAAGCATGTACAAGCACACAGATCAAGGAATCTTGGCTTGTTGTGTGGAAGAGGACGAGTACAATAAATGGTTGCATTTAGCACATGTAGGTGCGTTAGAGCAACACTACTCAAAGCAACGAACCTTACAGACACTAAGGAGACTCGGAGTACATTGGCCAACTATGGAAGCTGATGTCCAAAGGTTGTGCAAAGAATGCCCAATCTGTTGCACTAAACCACCTGTGGAACACGTCACTCTTTATCAAGTGTCCATAGTGCCAGATTGGAGTGAACCACTAGTATCCTTCCTGAGGACGAAAAAATTCCCTCCAGACATGACTCTGGCTAGGAAAAGGAGTTTAGAACAAGAAGCCCAGGATTACTCACTCATTGGTGATAATCTATACAAGCGTGGTAAAGATGGTTACATGAGACTATGTGTCCATGAGAGTGAGTATCTCAAGATCTTGGACACTGCTCACCAAGGTGTAGCAGGAGGACACTTTGGACCAGATCGGGTGATCAAGGCAATACTATTTGCGGGCTTCTGGTGGCCTACCCTTCACATGGACGCACATACCTATGTGAAACGGTGTGATGTCTGTCAGCGAACCCAATATCCTATACGTAAAGATGAGATGCCACTGAAACCTATGATGGGTGGACGTGCATTCTCTAAGTGGGGAATAGACTTCGTAGGTCCTATTAATCCCCCAGCTAAGGGTTCCCATGCAGAATACATCATTGTTGCGACAGACTATCTAACAAAGTGGGTAGAGGTAAAAGCCACAACGAAAAACGATGCTCAAACAACGGCTAAGTTTTTATTCGAGAATGTATTCACAAGATATGGGCTACCTATAGAGCTTGTAAGTGATAGAGGCACTCACTTCTTGAACGAAGTGATTGAAAATCTACTCCAAGAATTCTTGGTAATACATAAGAAGTCTGCCCCCTATCACCCTCAAGCTAATGGACAAGCCGAAAGCACCAACAAGATCTTATGCAATGTACTGACAAAATTAGTAAACACTAAACGCTTTGATTGGGACAAACAGCTACACCATGCTGTTTGGGCATACCGAGTCGCCTACAAAACGGTACTCCAAGCCACCCCCTTTCAGATGGTATTTGGCCAAAACGCGGTGCTACCCTTGGACTTCTTGATACCTACATTGAAGGTAGCACAAGAGCACGAATGGACGGGTCATGAACTCTCCTCTAGACTTTTTGACCTTGAACGATTAGGAGAAACAAGACTGAGACCAGCTGCAGGGATATATGCAGCAAAGAAGCGACAGAAGGCATACTTTGATGCCCATGTGAAGGATAAGGGCTTGAAAGCAGGAGATCTAGTTTTAGTCTACACATTGAAACAACATGCAAGGAAGCTAGAAAAGAGAGGCTACGGACCTATGATCATCAATAGGATCTCAACAAGTGGAGCAGTGCAACTAGCCACATTAGAAGGCGATGTTCTCCCAAACTATATTAGCGGATGCAGAGTTAAGTTGTATCAGGAACCTCTCACAGAGGAAATGCTAAGTCGACTCAACACTGCTAAGAAACGCAAAGAGGAAGAAAAGCGAATTCGAGAAGAAGCTCAAGCAGAAGCCCTAGAGCGCATAAGGAGAATGAAATTAAGAAGACAAGGTAGAGAGCACCCTAGGCAAGATGCATATGCAGATCAAGGATATGACGTAGCTATGTGTGAAGTTTCAGGTGTTAGCTCACATAGGATAACTGATCGACGTCCTTTCATAACCTTAGATATAGGACAAGGAAAGAGTGCAAGGACTGTAAGAGCCTTGATTGACTCAGGCGCAGCCACTAGTGCTGTTAAATCGTCTTACTGTCAAGAGTTGCAGTTAACTGTCAATCCTGTGGAAGCATATCTCATAGGATTGGGAGGCGTGGAAACCCCTTTGCATGGGCGAGGTGGAACTTCCCCTCTATATTCATGATGAGGCAATGACAGTTAAAGTGCTAGTATGTCAAGATGAGGACCTCACTGAACCCCTCGTCCTGGGTCAAGACTGGATTTATGACCAAGTAGTCAACTTAAACCTAAGAAGTGGACTTCTTCAGGTATGGGTGAATCAAACTAGAATTACAATTGAGTTAAATAATGGAGCACTCAAGGAACTAGGAAAGGCACAGACTCCTGGTCCCTCCAGGGGTGCACATGAAGCTGACCATGTTGTTCTTGTCCAAGGCTATGTGATGCAGAAGAATGAAGATCTCAAAAAAGGAGTCAGAACCACAACGGAACTCCCTTCTTTTCCAAAGGCCAGAGGGAGGCAGCAACCCAAGGTGGATCAAAGGCAGAAGAAGCAGAGTACTACCTATGTCGGAGATCAAAAGTACCTGCGCAGCAAAATGTCTCAGCTAGTGAAACAAGTATGGGTGCGGAAAGGAGAACACCCGATTGCACTCAAGCCAACCACACGGGCAAAGCCTCTTATTAGTAACCAACAACACGACACCAATAAGAAGTCTTTCAGAAGTTCTTCTGCTAACGTGAAGTCTATTTGGGTACCCAAGAAGTCGATGAAGGCTGGCCCACAATCAAGACAAATTTGGGTGCCTAAGGCTTGTTTGCGGGCTGAAATAGCTACACCAAGGCCCATGAGCACAAACATAATCACTTGTAAATGGGTCCCTAAAAGGCCTCATTTTCAAGCCGACACACCTATAAAGCTCTCGAGAGTCTCTACGAAACCAAGAGCAAAACCCATCCACTACATTTGGCAGCCTAAGAATTGTAACAAACCCCCGGACCCCATTTGTGAATCCATGACAACCTACTAACCACCTCACTATCACACTACATCATTCCTCTTAGCTCTTAGGTCTTCCGAACTCCTAACCACACACACACTCGCACCGAGCACTTACTAACCCATTATTCGCTCCCGACCCTCATGTTAATGTTGCAATGGGAACAACAACGGTTCTCTCTTGTCCTGTACAATGTTAACACATGTTTGTATATTCTCACAGAGACAGGCAGCAAGAAGTAACATGGCCAATACGGTAGGAACCAGCTCCCAGGCAGGCACCAGCCCCCAAGTTGTGGACATTGAAAGCCTTCCGGTCGAGGAGGAATTAAAGGAACGACCAGTGGTATTAAGGGCATTACATGCCATACCGATTCAGAATCCTCCACAGGGTCACACAATGCCGGTGGGCAAAACCTCACACTGGTTCAGTGACGTTGCGAGACCTCTGGGTGAAGGCACATACATGTGGGAGTCCGAGGTAGAATTCAATGGACGTTGGGGCAGATACCACTTCTTTACCAGGGAGTTTGAAAAGCTATAGAATAACGAAGGACTGAAGCCGATATGGAAGAAGGCTGGGCTCTATGATTATTTCAAGTTCCAACTACCAAAGCCCGATTTTCTAAGGTGCTCATACTTGATTAGCACCCTCACTCCAAGCAAAGACAAAAAAGGATACAACTCCTTTGTACTCCCATCACTCACAAGGGGCAATGAGCTGAAGCGTTTCCGCTTGACTATCAACTTGGTAAGAGAAGCTCTCGACATGAAAGGTATGCACATTCCTACAGAGAAAGAGACCATGGTCCCCGATAATATGAAGAACAGGAATCTGACGAAGTTAAAGGACATGGTCGCGATGACACCTACGATCGCCATTCATTTACGCATGGTCATGCAACATTTCGCATTCCCCGCACAGGAAAGGTTCACAATGCCTCCCAAAAAGATCTGGTTTAGCCTCTACTTAGCGGATGCTTTTGATTTGACAATCAATATGCCCCACTGGATTATCGACCAAATTCATTTGGCTCATCAAAGGTGGTATAAGAAACAAAAATCTGTATTGTATGGATGCTGTGCGCTTACAAGAATTGTGTATAGATGTCTCGCATATGATGTACCGGTGCAAAGGGCTCTCATTTGGACCAGAGCACAGGAGTTTCAACGCAGACTGTCAGCCGCAGGGCCTCCCTCAAAGAAGATGAGAGGCACCGTCCAGATGCCTTGTGCACAAGCCCGCGGTGCAACCCTAACACCTGAAACAACTCCAAGGCTTCCCAGACGAGTACAACCATTTACTATCAGGTTACCCAGGCACAGCACAGATGGCCCTAACCTTGTATTTCCACCAGTACCTACTGACCTGGAATTTCCTCACGGATTCACTTTGGAAGATCTAACGGATGAAGAAGTTGCCAGAATCATTGAAGCTGTTAATGCGGAAGTCGAAGCAGAGCAGGGTAGTGGACAACACACGGCTACCGAACAACCCCAGCCAAGACAACCAGAAGTGGTGGAATTGGAGGATGAAGAAGAAGAAGGCCAAGAGGCTGAACAGGAAGGATTTTCTGATGAGGAGGCGCATGACTATGAGCAAGAAGTTATACAGGAGCTAGAGGGTGCCCCAGCATATACAAAGGAGTTGAAAAAGCTCTACGATACCATTGACAGGGTTCAACAACAACATAAGTTATCCCTTGCAGCAGGAAAGGCTATCATGCACCAAATCCTTGAGGAGGAAGGAGTTGACGAACAGTATCGTGCCACACTGGATATGATCTCTGATGCCTTAGGAGTATCTGAGGCAGTGCGGACGGCCCTGGCACAATCACGCAGAACGGAAAGGAGATACGGAAGACGTCCCCCACGAGCAGGGAAACAAATGAAAGTATTAGGATCAGGACCACAAGGCACCCCCACAACCACGGGCACTGCACACACCGCTCACGACACCGAGGAAGCCCATACATCAAGTGCACCTCCATGTCCTCCCTTACCACCTTCGCCCCCACACCCGCCACATTCACCTCCCCTTACCAATGTAACAACCACTGTTACCGCCTCCGAGTCCACCGCCATGACTGAAGCACAAACCGCCAATCAACCCACACACCCTCTCAACACCTCTCGTGTATACAACCCCACTACCACTGTAATCCTAACGGCAGCTACTGACATCCCCATTCCCCCACTCACACTTTCGGGTAGTTCACATTCACAACTACACGCAACACTGTACACATTCACCACAATCACTGCACCCACAATTCCACTATTCACAATCACTCCCACTACTGCTTCCACCACGGATTTTATGGACATATCACCCTCCACTGCACCTCTCCCTCCCCCCATACGGCCACAATCTCCCATTCCCCCACCACCCACTTCACCACTTTCCAGCACCGCATTCACACTTCCCTTCCCCTTTCCCTTCCCTTCTGCATTTAACACCCTTCCTGCATCCACCCCCATTAATAATGTATTTAATAACATGTATCAGTGCATGTCTCAGTTACAACAACACTATCAGCACCTCGATGCTCAGCATACAAGTTTATTCAGGAGTGTTGACAGTATACGGGGAGAAGCAAGTACGTACGGGGAGAAGCAAGTACGGATACACATGCAGATCTAGCACTGAGGCAACCCTTCATTTTTTTTCAAAACCCTCACACCATTTTAAAGTGATTCTCATCACTACAAACCCTTGTAAATATCATTTCACCTTTTTGTAGCTCCATTTTGTACAAGCCGAGGAGTCCTCGAGCTTGGGGAGCCTTAGAAGTAGTTGCCTGTCAATTTTCATAATTTTTAGATCTCGTTTGGGCCCTCAAATAAGCCCTGGAACCTAATTTTTAACTAGGTCGGACACTAGGTCTGGACAGGGCCAAAGCTAGTCAAAAACTATAAATAGAGCTAGAGAGCTCATTTTTGAGGCTAGCTTCTTGTAGTTTTGAGCTTGTATGAGAACTTGGTTGCAATAGAAGTGATTCCATTGTCTTACTCTCTTTGTTCTTGCTGTGTGTGCGCGTGTGCGTGTATGTGTGTGCATACTTGTGTGCTTCTCACTCACGCACTTGTGCTTCCACTTGCTCGTGGTCTTCATACCATCCTCACGTCTTCCCGGATTGACATTAAAGGAGGTGCTACTCATCGCTGAGCTACACCAAATTTTGGCGCCGTTGCCGGGGATCGAGCTTTGAGGACGAGCGTGTGATGGTAAGACGTAGAGAGGACGCGTTGGAATGGTAAGTAGTAAGTAAATTTCTAGTTTTTCTCCATCTTCATCTTCAACTTCACCTCCATCTCCTTCTCCACCTCCACCTCCTTCTCCACTACATATTCCCTCTTCCTTATCATTCCCTCATTTGTTGTGTGCGAGTTTGAGAGAGAGCAAGAGTGTGTTCTTGTTTTTGCATGTTTTTTGCATGTTTCTTGCAGGTGGCAGCTCCATCATCATCTCCAGCAAGCTCAGCAGGTACAGAAATTGTCTGCACAGCCCCCGAGGCGTTGAGCTCGAGCTATCGCGACACTCCAAAAACTTCGCCCAATCACGATTCTGAGTGCACCACGACACTGCGCAGGCCTAGAGCTCCTAGAATCACTAGCCAGAACAGAAAAATTCACGACACTCCGAGCTATCGCGACACTCCGAGCTATCGCGACACTCCAAGCTATCGCGACACTCCCAGCTATCGCGACACTCCCAGCTATCGCGACACTCCCAGCTATCGCGACACTCCCAGCTATCGCGACACTCCCAGCTATCGCGACACTCCCAGCTATCGCGACACTCCCAGCTATCGCGACACTCCGAGCTATCGCGACACTCCGAGCTATCGCGACACTCCGAGCTATCGCGACACTCCCAGCTATCGCGACACTCCCAGCTATCGCGACACTCCCAGCTATCGCGACACTCCCAGCTATCGCGACACTCCCAGCTATCGCGACACTCCCAGCTATCGCGACACTCCGAGCTATCGCGACACTCCCAGCTATCGCGACACTCCCAGCTATCGCGACACTCCCAGCTATCGCGATACTCCGAGCTATCGCGATACACGGCCTTTAACGCATGAAAAATTAGGGTTATTTTTTTTGAGTGATTGGAAGGGTAGATGAGCCTAGTTTTGAGCACCTTGGTATAACTTTGGAACCCTGGAAGTGGGCAAGAGGCCCAGAAACCAGAGAGGGATCTCCTGAACCCTGAGAGCCTATTTTGACCTTTAGGTGGAACTAAGTGGTCCTCAGACTTAAGGGGCACAGTGAGTTACTCCAGGGGGACTAAAAATATTGATGTGTGTCTTCCAATTATTTGTGGTGATAAAGCCATACTAACTGGTGAGTTTTTGCAGGAACTTTGTGTGCACTCAAAGCAATCCAAAGCAAGCTAGCAAGGGTGAGCACCAAGCTTGGGAGAAGGCTTCCTGGGCTTGTGTAGCAGTCTGGTCAACCAGCTAAATTGAGGTTGGAAAATCGCTCAACCCTCCTTTGTCAATTCCTAGCCTAGGCTAAGTACGACTTAGGTACGGTAAGTAATTAGGGCAACGTTAGGAACGAATCAAGTCCAAGAGTATTAATCAACCAAGTGCAAGAAGTAAATAGGTCTTAAGTGCGAACACTCTAAGGGACAAAAGGTAAACTGGAATCGATCACTTATCAAGTGCAGAAATTCACTTAAGTACTCCTAACGACGCGATTTCAAACAAGACCATAAACGTAATATTCAACTCAAAAGAACAAGTAATTGATGCAAATTGACTTGCGACGAGAGTGTGCTTAGGTCCAAGGAGGTGAATAAATTAGGCATATGAACCTTAGATCAGGCAGACACTTAGGCCGAGACAGACAAAGCCTCAGATCTTCTGAAGCTAGTGTCAATCACGCTGCCAGGTCTTGGGCCCAACAGTTAAGTGATTACCCATACACTCCCAGATCAGAAACAAGTGATTCGGAGATGTCCTATCACATGGAGAGACCAGTGGGCAGTTCAGGGTTGGCTTATCTAGAAAAGCCAGAAGGACCTTACAAGACTCAACTGGAATACATCAGGACTAATCATCTAGGTGCTCGCATCTATGAAGATGGCCTGAGAAGATCGGTGGTACAGATTAAGAACCCCGATCAACCCCATGAATTAGACCACCCAATAGTCAAGTTTGAGAATGGAGCATACCTAGATAAAGAGGGGACTATATATGTGGTCACCACTCTTCCTGATAGAACTGATGAGTTTGGAAATGTGATTGCGGAGACTGACATGGGTGATATAGAGCAAGGTAACTTAGAGAGAGAGCCAAGGACTCCTCATGGTAAATCTGTCTTGACCAGAATCATGACTCCGGAGTGGATTCCACAGGATAATAAAAGCATAGATCTGCTTTTAAACCGAGAAACCGATGAGGCTTTCTGGAGATATAAATCTGCTCAACCTCCGGAAGTGAGTACACTCACAATATATGAGTTTAAAGACCCTGACTGCCCAGGCAAAGTAACATACCTAGACAATACATCAGAGAGGATCTTCGTGGTCACGGAGCATGGCAGACATGCCTACACATGGAAGGGTGAATTTGTTTTTCCCCAACCAAGGTCTAATGCGCTCTTTGGTCACCAAGGAGCTGGGTCCTCCCAAGCTCATGGAGCTCAAAGAGATAGAAGTAGAGACAAACCTGAGGTAAGTTTTGCCAACTCCCTGGGAAGAGAAAGAACGGGAACGGAAAGGAATAGAGCGGAACCTGAGAGACATAGAACTCCATGGAATCAAAGGATTGCTGACGATTTTCCTTTGCCAAGACCGAGAGAACATACTAGGACCCTCCGACCAACTCAACTGGTGAAGTCCATGAAGAACTACTTCGATGGCACTGGAGACCCTTATGACCATGTGGCAGAATTTCGACAAGTGTTGAAAGCTGAACAGGTGGAGGACCTATTCACACAATATAATGCTTTCGGTCTAACCCTTAGGAACACTGCCCTTACGTGGTTTCAACCACTAAACGAGAGGCATTTCAGAAACATAGACCAGCTCTTAGAGGCATTTATTGTTGAGTTTTCTAAGAGTGGAATCAGGCACAACACTTCCTCACTAATTCATAGCTTCAAACAAACACCTCAAGAGACGGTTAGACTAGCGGGAAGAAGATTTAGGCAGTACCTGGAGAGATGCCCGATGCCGGAGTTACCCACACCAGCCAAACAAGTGGCCTTGTTCCTAGATGGATTGTTGAGCACTAAGCTCAGGTCATATGTGTACCTGAAGGACCCTAGAACAATAGAAGAGTGTGTACGCATGTGCATAGACATTGAGGACAATCTAGGTGAGGAATTAGAATTATCAAAAATCTATAAGGATTCTGATAGCTCTAGTAACCTGACATCTGGTCAATCCACATCCATCGAGGAACTTGCAGAGAAGGTAGCCCGCAAACTAGGTGTCTCTAGTAAACAAATCCCGAGATTTACCCCAGTTAAGCGGTGTTACAATTGTGGCGGTGAACATATGGCAAGTGTATGTCCCATTATGGCCCAACCCCAGGCGAATCTTAATAGCCAGTACTGCACCATAGAGCGCAGGTACACAAACCACACTGCACAAGACTGCCCATATAACAAACAAACAGTTAGGCAAAATTACCCGCAGCCATATCCACAACAGGGTAGATACCAGAATCAGTACCCACCACAACAATACAACAGACCACAGCAAACTTATCAGACACCTTATCAAGGGCAGCAGAGACCTCAACCAGTCCTAGTACAGCAACCCCCTGCTCCAACCAATGTGATCCCAGTGAAATATGCAACTGCTGAAGAAAATCCGAACAGAGCCATAGTCCCAATCACCCCATTACTATCAGACAGTGATCCAAGTGACCATAGTTTTGACTCCACACATATTGATAGCCCACAGGCTTATTGCATGCAGTCACCCGAGCATAACGAATCATACTACTATGAGGACCCAAGTGAAAATAGTGGGGAACTTGAGTATGCTAATGTTATGTACACAAACCCCAACTCTAGACCTCAACCTAGGCAGGTACGAACCCCATTTCCTAGAGGACCATGCTTTAGATGTCAGGGAGATCACCTTATACGTGATTGTCCACTACCTGCCCCTACACAACCTCAACCAGTAACCATTCAGGGTTTCTGTCAAGACTGTGGGAAAGAGCATCTCCTACGAGATTGCCCAAAGAACCCTAATAACATGCCTAAAATCACTCCTATCAATGTTGTTGGGTTATTTGTAGACTCCACAGGGAGTGTGACTTCCACTGCACCTGTGCAGGTGATCACAAGAGCTAGGCACTACAACAAAACCAAGGTGTTGGTCAGGAAAAGAGCCCCGAGGTGAGTGAAACAGAGAGCTTAACCAAAAAGAGAACGAGAGCCTGGAAGGATAGTCGTGAAAGAATGAAAAGGCAATGGGCGAAAAAGATGAGCGAACTTGAAGAAAGCTTGAGAGAAACCAAAGCAAAGATCATAGAGATCACATCTCAATCGCACTCTCACACATTCCCACCACTACCATCCCCATCACCCTCCATCCCTCCACCCTCTAATACACCCCACGTATCCCACCCACCACCCCGAGTAGGATCAGTATTAGCTGACCCCACTCCTGAAGGCTTGGACATGATGTTCAAGGCCTACCGGGCTCGACTTCAAGAAGGGCCAACAGCTGCAAACCTAGACAAGAGTTACCCTAGAACAGATTTAGAGATTGAACGAATGAAAATGTGCATGAAAATGGTAGAACAAGCTCAAGCTATACTTGAGACTAGTCAGAAGTTCAATCAGACAAACTCTGTCAAGCCGGATTTACATTTCCAAGGCTTGCTGGAAAGATTAGAGCAGTTGGTAAACAAATCACAGGTTTCTTTACCTCCACAGGCTCAACCAGTTGTTGAAAGAGGAAGCTCACCACCTAAGGGAGCTTATGTTCCTAATTCCACGGATGCTGGAATACCTCCTTCAATTCAACAGTACTCTCAAGAGCTCTTGCGGGAAATACAAGAAGAGAAATGGGCCAAGGAGAAGGGTGATTCCCCTCCGATTCCTGAGATTGATGATCTTCGTGATCAATTTCCCCAAGACATTCCCTCTATCTATGGGGATCAAACGGAGCAACAAGAGGATGAGGAATTAGATTTTGAATCTAATTCTTTACACGAGTTGCCTCATTGCACAGGCCCATGGGAATCTGAATCTCTCCAGATCAGAGCTCCCACGATATTGGTAAGAAATGAAGACTCAGTGATTCCCAGGAACACTAATGTTGTGAAGAACACTAAGGTTCAGTGTCACCTCACTGTAGAGGAGCTCCTCCAGGCAAAACCGGAGCTCTGGAATCATGTGAAAAATCAGGTCCCAGAACTTGAATCCAATACACCAAAAGTAGGCTCTAAACAAAAAGTACCAGGGATACCTCTCGACAAGATAGGGGACATGAGCGAAGGTGAAGAAGGTAACACTTATCTTCAGATCACCTATCAAGGTTACACAACCAAAGCAATTGTGGATTCGGGTGCCGGTGTTGCTATTGCGACCACCTCCCTGTGGAAGCGATGGGGCAAACCCACCTTAAGACCCACGAGAATGAAACTTCAAATGGCAGATGGTCATTTTGAAAGACCTCTCGGATTGCTTGAAGGGATAACTCTAACCACTTGTGGTGTAGAGTTTGAACATACATTTGCTATATGTGACTTTGAGAAGAATAATGTTTACGAGATGATCCTAGGAAGACCCTTCCTACGACAATTGCAAATAGTACAGGATTGGGGAACCAACTCCTTGTACTTACAGCACTTAGGGGTCACCACCAAGGTCAATCTGAAGGATCACACCTTCAGAGATGTACCACCCCTACAGTGGAACCCTATCCACAAAGCGAAAGAGGACTCTATCTCCGTGCATTCTGGAAGTTCACCTGAACCATCCTGGTTGCATGAAGATACTCACTTGTGGATGTGCAAGGTCGCAGAGGAAGAGGAAAAGCGCCTAAAAGCGAGAGAAGAAGGAACTTCCCCAGGAGGTAGACCAATAAAAGACCCAGCCTATACACCGATGATATTCCCAGATGAGGAATTTGAGCCTCATGGTTGGGCAGAAATCTTAGCTACCATGGACATTGCAGTGAATGAGGAACAATGGACACCCCATTGTGATGAGGAGGGTTATGATATTTCAGTGTTCATGTGTCAGCCCTTGTTGGAAGAGTGTGATCCTAGTGAGTTCATAAAAGAAGAAGAGAACGACGACGATCTAGAATCCATTGTGATGGATGCGTACTTTGACTCAGAGGAACACTACTTAGAAGACATAGGAGTGTTAACCCAAAAAGAAGAAGAACCCCTTGCGAGTATTAAAACGATAAATTCAAAAAAAGGAAGTGAAGGGGGTCAAAAGAAAAAGAAAAGGGAAGCAGTGAAACAAGAAGAGGAAGAATCATCGTTTGAGGTACCAGAGAACTTCAAAAAATATGAAGTGGGAGACCGAAAAATTTTGGTACGAATGCCTAAGAGAGAGGTCATTATAGGAGAAGCATATGACAATAAAGAAAAGACCAAAAAAATTGTAGTGACCATTGAAGGGAACGAAGAGCGATGCACGTACATAGGAGATGACCTAAGTGCAAGAGAAGAAGCAGAGCGTGTAGCTCTATTAAGGGAATATAGGGATGTGTTCGCATGGCACTATAGAGACTTGAAAGGAGTAGATCCAGAGATTTGCTCTCATACGATTCCGATGACCGCTGATGCCAAGCCCACCAAACAAAAGCCCTACACATATAATGACAATTATGCAGCCAAAATAAAAGAGGAAATTGACAGGCTGATTGAAGCTGGATTCATCTATGAGATTGAGCACACTGAATGGGTGTCCCCCATTGTAGTGGTGCCCAAGAAAAATGGGAAATTGCGAGTGTGCATAAACCTTAAAAAAGTTAATGCCGCTACGATCAGAGATAGTTATCCACTCCCAATCACCGAACATCTTTTGGAGCGTGTGGCAGGCAAGGAAGTTTATAGCTTCCTTGATGGATTTTCAGGTTACAACCAAGTAGCCATTGCCCCCGAAGATCAACACAAAACGGCCTTTGCCACAGAATGGGGAATCTTTGCATTTCGTGTGATGCCATTTGGGCTCACCAATGCACCTGCAACATTCCAAAGACTCATGTGTCATGTCTTCAAAGAGTTCTTGCGAAAAAACTTAGAAGTATATGTGGATGATTTATGCGCTCATTCCCAAGAAAGAAGTTACCACATCCCTGAGCTCAGGCAAATCTTCAACAAGTGTAGAAATTATCGAGTGTGTCTGAATCCAGAGAAGTGTGTGTTCATGGTACGACAAGGTAAGATCTTAGGTCACATTGTTTCTAAGAATGGAATTTCAACAGACGAAGACAAAGTAAGAGCAATAGCAGAGTTGCCCAGACCGAGGAATGTTAAAGAGGTACAAGCCTTTATGGGCCATTGTGGATATTATCGTAGGTTTATCCACATGTATGCCATCATAGCTAAACCTCTTTATGGGTTGTTAACAAGTTTTGAGTGGAACAAGGAATGTGAGACTTCCTTCAACGAGCTGAAAAGACGTTTGTGCACAGCACCAATATTGACTACTCCGGATTGGAGCCAACCCTTCCATGTCCATGTAGATGCCTCCAATCATGCAATAGGATGTGTGCTAGCACAACCCACAGGTGAAGGAAACCTAGATTTGCCAATAGCATATGCTAGTAGGCAATTAAATGCAGCTGAACGAAATTATACCACAACGGAGAGGGAAGGCCTAGGTATGGTGTATGCTGTGAAGAAGTTTAGACACTATCTATTGGCCAATAAATTTAAGTTTTTCACTGATCATCAAGCTTTACTATATTTGGTCAATAAACCTTGCAATACAGGCCGCTTAGTAAGATGGTTCCTCTTACTAATGGAATACGACTTTGAAGTTGTTGTCAGGAAAGGTAGAACCCATCTTAGGGCAGACCATCTTTCTCGCATCACTTCAGGAGAGCCACCGCAAGGAGTGTCTGATGAATTGCCCGATGCTTATCTGTTCAATTTAGAAGTTGTTCCTAAATGGGCAAGTAAGTTGGTACCGGTCCTAACCTTCGGGCCTGCAAATAAGAATGTGAAAACAAGCAAAGAGGAAGTTGTAAAATCACTAAAGTATCAAATATTGGCCGGAAGTATGTACAAGCAAGATACCGAGGGCGTATTAACTTGTTGTGTCGAGGAGGATGAACATACTAGTTGGTTGCAACAAGCCCATGAGGGATTGCTAGGGAATCACTACTCTAAACAACGAACATTGCAGAATCTAAAACGTTTAGGAGTGTATTGGCCTAGCATGGACAAAGAAATACGAGAGTGGATTCACAATTGTTCAGTGTGCCAGAAGAGAACCCCAGTGGAACATGCCACTCTGTATTACGTGTCTTTAATCCCAGATTGGAGTGCTCCATTGGTTGAGTTCATGAGATCGGGAACATTGCCCAATCAGGCTAGTCTTGCAAGAAAACGAAGCATGGAGCAAGAGGCTCGAGACTATGCCTTAGTTGGAGACAACCTATATCGAAGAGGCAAGGATGGTTACCTAAGACTGTGCGTTCATGAATCAGACTATTTGAAAGTCTTAGAAGCTGCACACAGCGGTGTTGCAGGTGGACACTTTGGGCCTGACAGAGTAATTAAGACCATTCTATTCTCAGGACTTTGGTGGCCCACTCTTCATATGGATGCACACTCTTATGTGAAGAGTTGCGACACATGCCAACGTGCCCAATATCCGATAAGAAAAGATGAAATGCCCTTAAGGCCAATGATGGGAGGACGTGCATTTTCAAAGTGGGGTATAGACTTTATAGGTCCCATCAACCCCCCAGCTAGAAACTCCCATGCAGAATACATTATTGTAGCCACAGATTACCTTACAAAGTGGGTGGAAGTAAAGGCCACGACAAAGAATGATGCTCAAACGACGGCTAAGTTCTTATTCGAAAATGTGTTCACTAGATATGGGTTACCAATAGAGTTGGTTAGTGATAGAGGTACGCACTTCTTGAATGAGGTCATTGAAAATCTCCTTCAAGAATTCCTGGTGATACATAAGAAGTCTGCACCCTATCACCCACAAGCTAACGGACAAGCCGAGAGCACGAATAAGATCCTATGTAACGTCCTGACGAAACTTGTAAATAATAAACGCTCGGATTGGGACAAACAACTTCATCATGCTGTTTGGGCATACCGAGTTGCTTACAAAACGGTACTCAATGCCACCCCATTTCAGATGGTCTTCGGACAGAATGCAGTGCTACCATTAGATTTCCTAATCCCAGCTTTAAGAGTGGCACAAGAGCATGAGTGGAATGGACACGAGTTGTCCTCTAGGATCTTTGATCTAGAACGTTTAGGTGAGACGAGGCTACGAGCAGCAGCGGGCATCTATGCTGCAAAGAAACGGCAAAAGGCATACTTTGATGCCCATGTGAAGGATAAGGGCTTGAAAGCTGGAGATCTAGTTTTAGTCTACACATTGAAACAACACGCAAGAAAGCTAGAAAAGAGGGGCTACGGACCTATGATCATTAATAGGATCTCCAAGAGTGGAGCAGTACAACTAGCCACTCTAGAGGGGGATGTCCTCCCAAACTATATTAGCGGATGCAGAGTCAAGCTCTATCAGGAACCCCTCACGGAGGAGATGCTAAGCCGACTCAATACTGCTAAGAAACGTAAAGAGGAGGAAAAACGAATTCGAGAAGAAGCACAGGCAGAGGCCTTAGAGCGTATCAGACGAATGAGGTTGAGGAGACAAGGAAGAGATCAGCCTATGACTGACACTCAAGAGTCTCCAGGCTATCACATGGCCATGTGTGAGGCTTCAGGTGAACGTACCCATAAGATAGTGGACCGACGACCTTTTGTGACCCTAGAAATAGGACACAGAGACAGCACAACCAGCGTGAGGGCTTTAATTGATTCAGGAGCAGCCACTAGTGCAGTTCGGCTCTCTTATTGCCAGCAGCTGCAATTGGAGGTAAAACCCCTAGAAGCATATTTGATAGGATTGGGAGGTGTTGAAACCCCTTGTATGGGGGAGGTGGATCTTCCCCTCTACATACAAGAGGTCCTCATGCCAGCAACAGTGCTAGTATGTGAAGACGAGGAGCTGACCGAACCTCTTGTCTTGGGCCAAGACTGGATCTATGATCATGCAGTCAACCTCAACCTAAGAAGTAGACTTCTTCAGGTGTGGGTAGGCCAAAGCCGTCTCACGATTGAATTAGAAAATCAAGCACCCAAACCAATAGAACGGGCACCAACTCCTGGTCCCTCCAGGAATCCACATGAAGATAACACTGTTGTGCTTGTCCAAACTTCTATGGTGCAGAGGAATGTCAATCTTACTGAAGGTTCAGAGGCCAAGACGGAGTTCATAACTGATCCAAAGAAGATTCTAAACGAGCAGACCGAACATCACTCTACACGAAGGACGCCGCTAATCAAGAGGCAGGAGTGCCAACCCGCGCAACATGGAGCATCTCCTGGCGTGAAGCAGATCTGGATACGCAAGGATGGGAAACCCACAACTCCAATAGCAGATTCTCAAGGAGACAAGAAACAAGCCTCACCATCAAGGAACAAAGTAAAGAAGCCCCCTAGGATAACCCCTAGGCATACCAGTTCTATTTGGGTTCCTAAGCGGTCAATGAAGGCCACCCCTAATGCTCGACAGATATGGGTGCCCAAGGCTTGCTTACAAGCCCAAAGCACTTCACCTCCAGGCACTAGGATGATGCAGCTTTCACAAGCACTCTTGGCCAACAACTCAGAAAGTGACAAGATACCTACACCCCTCACTGTCCCCACTCCCATCAACCCCAGGAATGTCTGGAAATGGGTACCCAAAAGGTCCCAAATACATAACACTCTCATACCGAAATCTTCACCTGTCCTTAGCTCTAAGAGCTACGACTCCTCTATCAAAGTGTGGAGAATTAAACTGTGTACTAAACCCCCTGACCCTATTCTGTAAATCCTTCCACACTAACATAGGAGCATTCCGAGCCCATTGCATAACCAAAGTATGCATCTAGGATGACACTGACCTCTAACCACCACTCACACATATCATAAACACCTCACCACTAACCACTGACCCCCGGGATTGTCATGTTAGTATGGTGAAGGGAACACCATTACATCTTATTTCCCATGCAACACTAATGTGCCTTTCGTCTTCCAACAGATAAGCAACCTACTCTCATGGCAACCGCGGCAGGCACAAGCTCTCAGGCAGGATCTGGTGCTCCTATCAATTGGGATGCCATGCCAGTGGAAGCTCCACCAACAGCTCGGCCTGAAGAATTCTTGAATGTGCGAAGGATTCCGATTCCAGATCCACCCACTGGACTAACCGAAAGAGTAAAAGGGCACTCCCATTGGTTCAATGAAATGCCAGGGGATCTCGGAGACGCAGATCACATCTGGGAGTCCAAGATGGAGTGTGGAGGGGTTTGGTGGACCTTCCAGTTCTTTTCAAGAGAATTTGAGACCTTACAGAATGCAGCTCCACTCCAAGATATCTGGCAAAAGGCAGGACTACAAGCTTACTTCAGTGCAGCTCTACCTAAACCCGACTTCCTCAGGTGCTACTACTTGATTGCTACGATGAAACCTACCGGGGATAAAGATCACTCAGGCACATTCTGGGTGCCCTCATTATCCAACATAGAGGAGATGAGGAAGTTTGAATTAAATATAACATTAATAAGGGAAGCCCTTCAAATGTATGGCACTCATGTGCCTTCAGATCGTGACCCCTTGATACCAGAATCAATGAAAAGTAATAGAGTCAAGAAGCTCAAAGAAATGTGCGCCCTCACCCCCAACATCGCCATACCCCTGCGGATGTGTCTCCAGCACTTTGCTTTTCCCGCTCAGGACCGTTTCACTCAGCCTCACAAGAAGGTATGGTACGGGCTGTATTTAGCAGAGACCGGAAACTTGCCCATGAAGATGCCGGTATGGATCTTAGATCAAGTGTATGAGGCAGGCAAGCGGGGTGTGAGGAAGCCCACTCTACATGGTTGTTGTGCGCTGACAAGAATCATCTACAGATGTCTTGCATATGACGTGCCAGTTGCCCGAGCCCTAAAGTATGCACACCTGGAGCTGTTCAAAGGGCGAAAGTCCGGGAGTCAGCCTGCAAAAAGAATGCGTGGATCCCTTTCACAGGTCCTGATCCTTCAAGAAGCCACAGCCGAAGTCTCCACTAGAGAGGAAGCCCAAGTGGCACCTTTCACAATCCATCTCCAAGAGTCTCAACCAAGAGAGGTAGTACAGCCCACCCCTTCTGCCCCTCCACTACCTACTGACGCAGAATTTGCAGCTATGGCCACCTTCACCGAGGACCCAAATTTTGATTTTGAAACATTCCTGCAGACGGCCCATCTATCAGACAGTGAAGGTTGCCCTGACAATGTCGATCCGGGGACGTCAGCCCAAAGAGAACATGCACGAGGCGAGACAAGCAGTGTACAGGAGATAGGAGTGGCACAACTTCCTCAGAGACTAAGCACACAAGCTCAGGAGAAAGCACCAAGAGATGACCCAGAAGAGAGTGAAGACGAAACCCCTGCATATACGGCACAGCTCAAACGACTATACCGAACAATCAAGCAGGTGCAACGACGCCATAAAATGTCAGAAGAAGCAAATAGGGCCCTAGTAAACCAGATGCTGTAGTCGGAGAATATCGACCCCCATTTTGTAGAATCGCTAAATCTTTTGGCGGACACCTGTGGCATCAGTGAAGCAATGAGAACCTTAGTCTATCGAGAGAACCCTGCTTATGATCAGAGAAGAATTGATACAAGGCCTCGACAAGGAAAGATGATTCAGATGGAAGTATCCACCGCGTTAGCCACGTCCACATCAGAAGATGTTCACATGATTAGCCCTAGGCCCAATGATGAACCGGAGGAAATTTCGCATGCACCATCCCCCCCATCTTCTCCTATCCCACCCTCAGAACCTCTCTCCACATGTCTTTCTACACAACCATTATCCTCCTATAGTGAGACCATTGTACACACCCCCGTTTCCACTTTCCTTCCTTCACCCTCATCCATCTCTGTCACTCAGATTTTTGAACCCCAACTAGGTCACCCTTCCTTCCTCCATGCCTTTGGACAACCATCTGTCACTGGACAGACTCTTTCCCTTCCTTTAACCTCCACCCCTCCATTTCCTCCCTCCCAAACTCTACCTACCCCGTCCCTTGTAACTGCCTCGGGCACCACACTAATCACCCCACCCTCCTTCTGGACCCAACTTGTAAACATTCTTCAACAGGTTGATGAACATACTAAAAAGTCCCTTCCCCAAATTCACTCCCCCACATTCACGGCCACCACTATCACACCACCCACCATCCCGGTGTTCACATTTCACGAATCACACTCTCTCATGTCCGACCCCATGGACATCTCACCATCCGCTGGATCACCCACCACCACTGTTCTCACAACACCATCACAGGTTATTACACTCACATCACCACTTCCACACACGGTAGGCACAACATCCACCTTCCCCATTCCCACTTCCCAACCCCCTGCATCTCCCATCCTTACCCCTGCATCCACCTCATTTAGTCTTGCACTCGACACCATGCTCGAAGCTGCCACTCAGCTTAAACAGGAATATAAGTTATTGGAAGAAAATAACAAGGAGCTTTGCACCCTCTCAGCAACACTCCAAGAGCGTATCAATGCTTTGGAGTCCAGTCATACGGAGTCACAAAGCAAAATATCCGCCCTCCAACATGCAAATGCGCAACTCGAAGCGAGGCATATGGAAGAGAGCAAAGCCATGGAGGAACAGCTGCGAGATCAAATGGGCCGCAATGCAAGGCTTCAACGAAACATGGCCTTGCTACGACGTCATCTGGCGGCAGCTCAAGAAGAGAACAGACGGCTTCAACAACAAAACCAAGAGAACCTCGAGGCTGCCATGGAGAACACCCCGGACGCACCCATAGACCCGGCTAAATTTCAAGCTGTTCCCTCAGAATGCATACAACAGATCTTGGAAACTTATGCCAATCTTTTAGAAGCACATGATCAGCTTGCCGACCAACTGAAGGACCTACAGAGACCCCAAGAGTCTACACCACACCAACGGGAACCTAAAGAGATGACCGACGCTGCTACTTCACCCGAACCTGAACATTCAACGACCAATGACATACTGGAGTTACGGCAACAGGTTGCAGAATTAAAATTGAAGTTGATACAGTACGAGCGACCTCCTTCCCCACCTGAGCAACCCATGGAAGAGGAAGAAGTTATTATTCCAGTGGCAGAAGCATATGAAGAGAACTATGAGCCTCAACCTTTCCCAGGAGGCACAACCACTGAGGAGGGACAGGACACTTATGAGGAACCCCCATCGGCATGGATGAAACAGGTAGAAGAAATGGGGCAGACTCATGAAGAACGTATCACCTACCAGATGTTGGCCATGAAGACCATTGAAGAAACCATACTTCAATCAGAATACTTCAGACAGCTGGCTCCTAGAAGACTAATCACCAGCTCAGAATTACAATATAAGCCATACTTTGTACTGTTGGCAGACTACAACGCTGAGATCAAACGTAAGACCAACAAGTACCCAACGTTCGCAACGCAATTTGAACCGGAGGACATTCAAGAGGAGGCGCGCAAAGGGAGAATACATCAACCCACCTGGAGGCAAAAGCTATTGGAGACATATCCCGAAATGCTACGAACATGGGACCACGCACCCATGCATTTAAAGTACAACAATTGCTATGGACCAGTACAACGGAGAAGGACATGGAAGTCATTTGCCATCAAAGTCAAGAACAATGCCAATTGCAAAGAATGGCTCAATTACCCCGCCATCGCTCCCCCAACCGGTACTCCCACGGTGTCATACATGATGGCAACCATCAGACATTGGCTACCACGCCTCCACCCCATGCCAGATGTCGCTGCCCAGATGATGCTCAAGATCCTTGATATGATGCAGGTCGTACTCAAAACTTTTCGCAATGTATGCCGTATCCAACCTCCTATTCCCGGGTTTATTAATGGTAACTACGACCTGCTATATGATATGAGCACAACTCCGAGCATACGAGTGGCTTACGCATGGCACGCACGCATCAGATATCTCCCTGCCTGCTACAAGCAAACGTTCGATGAGATGTTCACCACGGGATTCTGGGAAGCACACTCAGAGGTGTTCGCGCCACGGCCCACCCATTTGTTACACCTCTTTGCATGCGAACAAACGATGCACTCAGAACTCTACACAACGCCACAGACGGACATACCGGGCCCAGTCAATTGGGATACCCTGCAGAGAGACCTAATCCGAGGGCTGCGAATCAAAGAACATGAGGTGGGAGCTGACATTCTCCAGAACTATATTGATCAACCCGCAGAGCAAAGGTCTGTCAGAGGCGACAGACCCTAGGGGGGGGAGAGTGTTGACAGTATACGGGGAGAAGCAAGTACGTACGGGGAGAAGCAAGTACGGATACACATGCAGATCTAGCACTGAGGCAACCCTTCATTTTTTTTCAAAACCCTCACACCATTTTAAAGTGATTCTCATCACTACAAACCCTTGTAAATATCATTTCACCTTTTTGTAGCTCCATTTTGTACAAGCCGAGGAGTCCTCGAGCTTGGAGAGCCTTAGAAGTAGTTGCCTGTCAATTTTCATAATTTTTAGATCTCGTTTGGGCCCTCAAATAAGCCCTGGAACCTAATTTTTAACTAGGCCGGACACTAGGTCTGGACAGGGCCAAAGCTAGTCAAAAACTATAAATAGAGCTAGAGAGCTCATTTTTGAGGCTAGCTTCTTGTAGTTTTGAGCTTGTATGAGAACTTGGTTGCAATAGAAGTGATTCCATTGTCTTACTCTCTTTGTTCTTGCTGTGTGTGCGCGTGTGCGTGTATGTGTGTGCATACTTGTGTGCTTCTCACTCACGCACTTGTGCTTCCACTTGCTCGTGGTCTTCATACCATCCTCACGTCTTCCCGGATTGACATTAAAGGAGGTGCTACTCATCGCTGAGCTACAAGGAGTCATGAAGCATTACAAGGAAGATTTATTGACTTAGAGCAAGAGAAGAAATAATTACAACAGTAGTTTAGCGCATTGCAAGCACAACATGAGCAATTAGTGGCAAATCCACCGCAGCCAGATGCCGAAGAAAGACAACAAATGGATGATCTGCTACACTCCCAAATCACAGAGAACCTCAAGCTCCGCCGCAACATGGCTCTATTACGGAAGCATATGTCTGCAGCCCTGGAAGAAAATAGACGGCTTCAGACACAAAACGAAGAGAACTTGGAATTAGCCATGGACGGTTCCCCACAAGAAATTGACCCGGAGAGATTTAAGGCCATTCCCTCGGACAATATGCAAATCATATTGGAAACCCATGCTGATCTCCTCGAAGCCCATGCAGCCTTAGAAAAGGAAAGAGACGAACTACGAAGGCAATTGGCAGCTCAACCAGCACCACCCAAAGAAGTCCCAACCACAGCTGACACAACTGATGAAGTAGCAGCGCTCAAAGCACAACTCGAGGAATTAGAAAAGAAAGTGCTTGTGTATGAATGCCAACCCTCCCCCTTGGTAGAACAAGAACCTGAAGACCTAGTACCGATCGAAGTAGAGGAAACCTTTGAGGACCCGTACGTTCCGATGCCAGCACCTGGAGGCAAGCAAACAGATGAGGGCATGGACACCCTTGAAATAGAGGCTCCTGAATGGATGCAGAAATTTGAAAAAGTGGCCACAACTCATGATGATAGGGTGGCAGTCCAGATAGCATCGATGTCACGCTTAGAAGAGGTGGTCATAAAATCAGACTATTTTAGGAACCTCTCTCATCACAGGTGGATCGGCACCTCCGACGACTTGTATGTTCCATTTTGTGTCTTAATGGCAGATTATAATGCTGAAATCAAGCATCACACCTCAAGGGAACCAACCTCTGCCACACAGTTTGCACCTGATGACATCCCAGAAAGTGCCAAGCAAGGAAATATTCGCCAACCGACTTGGAGAATTTGGCTGCTTGAAACCTACCCGAAAATGAATCGCACATGGAACAACATGCCCCTGTATATCAAGTACAATCCTTGCTACTGTCCTGTTTTCCGAAGAAGGTCGTGGCCGGAATACACAAAGATGGTGCTGACAACCAAAGGCTGCAAGAAGTGGCTCAACTATGTCTACTTAGCACCACCTAAAGGTCAACCTACCGTAGGGTATATGATATCGACAATTCGGCATTGGGGTGTCAGGTTCAAAAACGTACCAGATGTCATGACACAGATGTGTCTTAAAATTTTTGAACTCATGATAGTAACCTTCCGGACCTTCAAGAATGTTAAGGAACCTCACCTCTCTACGCTCGGATTCAATGAAGGCAATCAGGATCTTGTTTATGACATGAGCACAACGCCCTCTATTAATGTTGTTTATGCATGGCATGCCTGCATCAAATACCTACCGGCCTGCTTCAAACAGACATTTGAAGAGATGTTTGTCACAGGGTTCTGGGAATATCACTCAGAGATCTTCATTCCCAGGCCCTCACATTTATTACAATTGTTTGCAGTGGAACAAGCTCTCCATTCAGACAAGTTACGTATGCCACATCCAGAGGTTCCCGGGCCGGTAGACTGGGATGCTCTACTCACAGACTTGGCCAAAGGATTGAGGATTGCCGAACATCACTTAGCGCAAGATGTCGTTGAGTATTACATCCAAAAACCCACACAACAAGGGTCTGTCAGGGACGACAGACGCGAGAGAGGGGGGGGTGTTAGCAGCAGACAAGGAACTGAAGGACTAACGAGGCATGGCAGTCAGAGAAGAGAGTCAGAAGGGAGAGAAGGCACAAGCAGACAAGGGAGTCAACGACGATCTGGCAAGTAGGCCAATAATTTTCTTCATGAGGAAGCAAGTACGAGCATTCACGCAGATCTAGCACTAAGGCAACCTTTAATTTTTCAACACCCTTACACCAATTAAAAGTGATTCTCATCACTAACAACCCCTATAAATACCATTTCATATTTTTGTAGCTCCATTTTGTGCAAGCCGAGGAGTCCTCGAGCTTGAGGAGCCTTAGAACTAGTTGCTTACCAATTTTCGTATTTTTTAGATCTCGTTTGAGCCCTCAAATAAGCCCTAGAACCTAATTTTTAACTAGGCCGGACACTAGGTCTGAACAGGGCCAAAGCTAGTCAAAAACTATAAAAGGAGCTAGAGAGCTCATTTTTGAGGTTGGATTGTAATTGAAATGACTTGTAAGAGCTTTTTGAAAGTAATCTAAAGACTCCATTGCTTCTCACTCTTTGTCTTGCCGTGTGTGCGCGTGTGCGTGTATGTGTGTGCATGCTTGTGTGCTTCTCACTCACGCACTTGTGACTCCACTTGCTCGAAGTCTTCATACCATCCTCACGTCTTCCCGGATTGACATTAAAGGAGGTGCTACTCATCACTGAGCTACAGGTGGAATGACAATCATACACTATGCTCACATATTATATGCAACTTTAGATAACATGACTATTCAAGAGCAGGTGATACTTGATTCATAGAACAATTCAGTTTACATTACAAAAATTAGGCCAATAAGCACTCAGAAAACAATACTAAGCATTCAAATGCAACTACGCACTTGCTTGAAGCTTGACAATGTAGTGCACAACTAGACCAACAACTAGCTGAAAATTCCAGAATACACAACTGGGCTACCATCCACACAAGTATGTAGCTCAAAAATAGAGATATAACAAGATATACAACAGAGAGATACAAGAAGTCGTCTACCGCATCCCTCCAAATGAGTGCCTAGCAACTGCTTATATAGACACTAGGGGACCAAATAAGTGGCTCTACCCAATTCCCAATGATCGTTAAAGAAATCCAAGATTAGCTTCTCACATGGATTGTGCACCCCAAATTGGCATGACAAATGACTTGGCAAAAAAGTGACTACTTGTAGAGACAGATACTTTAATGGGACACCAAGTCCTAGGGCATCTAGTTTTAGAACTTCCCCTGATTGTTCGTGACATCAGCAAGACTTTGCAAGGGCTTCAGTGGTAGTTTGTTGTCAAGTTCACTTCTCACTGCCAAAGACTTTGCAAGGGCTTCAGTGGTAGTTCCTTGTCACATTCACTTCTCACTCCTACTCTTGGATAAGCCTATATTTACAATAGGAAGGATGTCGGGGGCTGGCTACATTTTGTGGTGCCATGATGCAAAGTCGCCCAACTTGATGGGTTGCTCAAATTTGGGGTTCACCTTAATTTGATGTACAAAATAATGGGATTTTCTCTGTTTTCTTTGAGAAAAAGTTGGAGTCACCTTAATTTATGAGGAAAAGATATACCGGGTCGCCCTTATTTATGGTGAGGGAGAGAATGTGGATCGCCCCATTTTATGTGACAAAGATGGGGTTGCCCTACTTTATATGGTAAAGGGGGTCGCCCTACTTCTTGTGCTATGAGAATATGGAGACACCCAATTCTTGTGTAGGTCTTGGGGGGGTCGCGTCAATTTTATGCTGGAAGGGGAGAATGGGTCGTCCATTTATTGAGATAGAGAACGAAATTGGGTCGCCCATATTCATTGGGCCTCATGCAAAAACAAGGCGAGTGGATGTAGGAATTCTATCAAAATTGGGCTTCCATTAAATAAGGCGATTTCATTTGTTGTAATATCATCCAAAATGGGCGCCTTGCTTTTAGGAACTTGCATCCTTGGAAACTTAGGCGAATGAATTTAGGCTTTTTTGAAAAATTAGGTGAATAGATTTTTGGGCTTACATACAAATGAGGCAAAGGCCTTTGCGTTGTTGAATGTGGAAGAGGAAAATAAGGTGATTATAATTGAGCACTTGTAGGAACAGGGTGAATGAATTTGTTGCTCTTAAGGCCATATAGGGTGACTAACTTTGTGTGTTGCAAGGCATCCGAAGGTGACCATAAGTTCTTGAGCACATCCTTGATGCTACATAGGGATAATAATGTAATTCATCAATCTTAATAGGGTGTAGAGGTGTTATCTGTTGGAAGTAAGTTGAATTGATAATTAGGTCCTCAAATAAGGACGTAGCTAGTTATCCTACTTCCACTCTTGCTGAATGGGTCATGCCAATTCCCTTTCCATCGTATTTTTTGTAATTTGAATACATCTTGGCCTTCTTTAATGACTTTATCATTGATAGCTGGTTGTGGATCATATTCTTACCCACAAACAAGGTCTAATAGGATTTTCACCACTTCTTGGAATTCCAATAGGTCAGATGATGAGGTAGGTTTTTCATGGGACAAACACATGGTTTGTTCATATTCTTCTATCCTTGTATTCATTTCTACTACCTACTTTCATAGTTGTTCTAATTCAGTCAATAGCTCTAGTGAGGTCTCGTGGTGTTGCAAAAGGTCTGGCAGCCTTCAAGGCTTGAAAATCTTCTCTTTATTTGTCATGTGCCTCCAATAGATTCCTGTAATTTTCAAGAATGATTTTGATACTATCAGAGGAAGGGGAGCATTTCAAAGTAGGAAGGGTTCAGTGCAGTGCCTTGATTTAGATCCATTATGACTTCCAAGTTCTCTATGTTCTGAGCTTGCAAAAATGTGTTTTCTTCATGTGGTTTCGAGGTGATTGCACAATAGTCCCATATTGCTGTAAAGTTTGGTGTCATGTCCCCTCTACTCACATATATTTTCCTCAAGCTCCTTGGTAGTGTCCTCGTTTTGTTCTTCCACTTGAGTCTCTAGTTGTGCATGCACATCCTTTAGGGTGGTATATCTAACATTTAAGAAGGCATTTCTTTTTTCGAGCTTATTGCTCAACTGTCCAAGTTTCATGTACTCTTCTACATGCCGATTCACAGGTTAGTATCTAGGCCAAAGGAGATTCAATACCTGACATTGAGTATACAAGATTAGTATGCACAAATGTAGAGGGCGAAATTGGGTATGCAAAGGGGAAGGGGGTGCTTGCAGGGTAGTGAGTATGCTTGTGAGTGGCAATGGTGGGGGTGGGATGGGGGATTGGAGATGGTTAATAGTGGGGAGTGGAAGAATAGTGGTGGGTGGTGAAATGCCCATGGATTTGGGGGACTGAAGTGGTGCAGTGTAAATAGTGAATAGTGGAATTGTTGTGCGTTGTGAGGAAGAAATTCATATGAATAATGATGTGCTTTGTGGTGACAGACATGGAAAAGGGAAAATGAATTATACATAGAGCCAAAAGAAGTGAAGAATGGTGCCAAAAAATTAATACTCGTGAATGGGTTCATCACATGACCAAATGATGTGGAAGATGCATGTGGGTCAATTTAATGGAAGATAGTATCGAGAGCTAATCAACAAACATGATACTAGGCCTTGCTATTGATGGGGGAAGTATCTCAACCCCTAAGCAACGACGAAGCGCGAATGACCTCCACAGGTATCCTTCTTTGACCTCTGCACACCAAAAGTGCTCTTACTCAGAGCTTATGCAGAGAACTCCAGTGAGCTTTTGTAGACCTGTAGTAGACACCAAGAGCTTTCCAACAAGACAAATTTTACTTCAAATGGATGCTTACACAAAGAGAAACAATGTCTACAACATGAGCTAGTTGAATGCTCACAACTGCTAGTCAAGCAGAGACCTCACTTCACTCCAGCAAGCTTTTCTCAGAGATTATACAGAGAATGAATCTCAAACTTGGGTCAACTTTAGAGAACTCTAATAGCTACCCAATGACACCAACATCATAGCAAATGGGTAAATAGAGAAGGAGAACCAGCCCTTACAGCAGAGAGAAAAATATTTCCAACAGAGCCTACACACAGAGAGAGATATCAATCACACAACTTCACTAAAATGAATGTTGCTCCCAGATTACTCACAGAATGCTCCAAAGAATTTGTGAGCATAAAATAGACTCTAATAGCTATCCAATGAGACAAGAATTACATCAAATGGATACAATATGAGGGAGAACCAATGCTAACAACTCAGGGGTAGAGAGTTGCGACACTGCCTGCGCACACACATAGATATGCCTACTAAAAGAAAACAAACAAGAAAGCAAGGGGCCTGCTTATCACAACTCCAGCACTTAGTGCTCACTTTACATGAGCTAAAACTCCAAGAAGATGGCCCAAAAGAAGTCGGGATACATGCTCCTTTTATAGTGAGAAGTGTGCCCCTAAAATCTAGGAACTACCTTTCCAAATCACGCTCCTAACTTGGAGGATTTGATTGAGATGAATTGGGGAGTGGTTGAGTGACTTTTCTTGATGGAATCTCGTGGCTTTTGGCTTCATTTGATTGCTCCACATGTCCATAAAGGATTCCCCACGAATTTGTAGTTTGAAGCTTGACTTTTAACACTCCCCCTCAAGCTTCAATTCTTCATCCTCATCCAAGCTCTTTCATGTTGATGCTTTGCTTGAATTTTGAAATCTTCATTCCATCCAAAGCCTTTGTAAACATGTCGGCAACTTGGTCCTTGGTACCAATATGATGTACTGAAACTTCCTTCGATATCACCTTTTCCCTTATGAAGTGATAGTGCACTTCAATGTGCTTGGTTCTAGCATGATAGACAGGATTCGATGCTAGATGAATGCTACTCATATTGTCACAAAAAATTGGATATGTGTCAACCTGCAAATTAAGCTCCATAAATAACTTCTTAATCCACATTAGCTCACATGTGACTTGAGCCAAAGCTCTATACTCAGCCTCGGTGGAAGATAATGCCACCGTGGGTTGCTTCTTTGAAATCCATGAGATGATCTTGCTACCTAGCATGACTAGGTAGCCACTTGTACTTCTTCTATCCTCCTTGGAACCGGCCCAATCCGCATCAGAATAAGCTTTGACCTGCATATCATCATCAAATGAATAGAACAATCCTTCATTTATAGTGGCCTTGAGATATCGTAACATTCTTCTTGCAGCTTGCAAGTGTGTAGTCCTTGGACTATGCATAAATTGTGATAACACTCCAACTCCATATGCTATGTCAGGCCTAGTTATTGTGGCATAATTGAAAGAGCCTACAATAGAGCGATAAAAAGTTACATCCTCTAATGGCTCTCCATCAATGGAGCTTAGCTTTACATTAACTTCCATGGGATTTGAAATAGGCTTGCAATGTAGCATCCCAAACCTCTCAAGTAGGTCTAGAATATACTTCCTTTGTATGAGCATAATACCTTCTTCTTTGTATACAACGTCAATGCCAAGAAAATACCTAAGATCTCCAAGATCAGATATCCTAAACTCCTTTCCAAGCTTTGCCTTGATCTCCTCAATGCCCTTTGTATCATTACCTGTAATGATAAGATCATCTACATACACACACATGTAGACTACAAGTTCTCCTCTTTGTTTGATGAAGAGAGATGGATCCACCTTGCATTGATTGTCACCACATTTGATCAAATAGTCCACCAATCTTTGGTTCCAAGCCCTTGGAGCTTGCTTTAGGCCATAAAGTGCCTTCTTCAACCTACAAACATGATGTGGAAACTCTTTATGAACAAAACCTAGTGGTTGCTCCATGTATACCTCTTCTTCCAAGTCTCCATTGAGAAAGGCATTCTTGATATCCAATTGGAAAAGCTTCCATCCTTTGCTAGCAGCCATTGCAATGAGTGTCCTAATGGTGCTCATCTTTGCCACGGGGCTGAATGTCTCTTCAAAGTCCACTCCATAGGTTTGTGCAAAACCCTTGGCCACTAATCTTGCTTTGAACCTAGAAATAGATCCATCTGAATTCCTCTTTACTTTATACACCCACTTATTACCTATTACCTTCATGTTCTCCTTCTTGGGCACTAGAGTCCATGTTTGATTTTCCTCAAGTGCGTCGATCTCTTCTTGCATTGCCTCTTTCCATTTGGTGTACCTGCTTGCATCTTCATAGCAATCGGGCTCATGATCTTCTACTACTTTGTTCATATATGCATAATGTGTTGCCATGTATGAATCATAAGTAAACCTTTGAGTTGGATACTTAACTCTAGAAGACTTCCTTTCTTCACCTTTTGGAGGAATAAACCTCCTTTGCCTTGGGAACTTGATCTCTTTCTTTGACGTGGCTTCTTTCTCCATCATGTGTCCTTCATCATCTTCAACTTCATTACCTTCTTCATCCAACTCCACCAATGTTGCTTTGCCTTTGTTGATTGATTGTGCTTCATAGCTTGATGAATATCTCCCCCTCCATGGTGAGTTCATGCTTGAACTATCTTCATTGATGGAACACCTTGGGCCACTTAGCTCTAGGTCGATTTGTTCTTCATCATGTCCATGCTTTTCTTCTTCATAGTCCTGCATACAATCATACTTCTTATACCAAGGGAGTAGCTCATCAAATGCTACATCCCTTGATATCCTCAAGTCCTTTGTGTTTGGGTTGAAGCACCTGTAACCTTTATGATCATTTGAATATCCTAGAAACACACACTTTTCTGCCTTTGGTTGTAGCTTGTGCCTCAATTCACTTGGCACATGTACATAACAAGTACATCCAAATATCTTCAAGTGGGAAAGATCAGGTTTCTTACCATAATAGGCTTGATATGGTGTCAAGCCATGGATCCCTGAGGTAGGAGCCCTATTCATAAGATACACGATGGTATTTGCTGCATCACTCCAAAACATGTTAGGTACATTCATCTCATTAAGCATTGCTCTAGCGATCTCGGCAATGTATCTATTCTTTCTCTCTGCTACTCCATTTTGTTGGGGTGTGTACCTGCATGTTACTTTCCTCTTGATGCCTTGATCCATTAAAAAATCAGAAAACTCATTGGAGAAATATTCTCCCCCTCCATCGGACATTAGCTTCTTGATATATGTACCTGTTTCCTTTTCTACCATTGCCTTGAATGCTTTGAAACATGTAAACACATCTGATTTGTTTTTGATGAAATAAACCCAAACCATCCTTGTGCAATCATCTATAAAAGTGACAAAGTACTTGTTACCTCCAATGGATTGCTCTTTGGTTGGCCCACACATCTGTATGTATCAACTCCAATGGATGTTGGCTTATGTAGCCACTCTTCTTGAATGGAAGTCTCGCTTGCTTCCCTAGTTGACAAGATTCACATAAATGCTTCATACCTTGTCCTTGGAAGTTGGGAAGACCTTCAACCAGCCTCTTGAATTGCATTTCCTTCATTCTTTGTATGTTGATGTGACCTATCCTCTTGTGCCACAAGTCCAACTCCGAAATCCTCTTGTTTCCATATGTGAAGTAGACATGTTGAGTGGAATGAGAATTTACCTCCAAAGTGAAGAGTCTCCCTTGCTTCTTTCCTCTTGCTATGACCTTGTAACCTTGCTTAGGTTTCTCCACAAAGCATCCACCTTTGTTGAACCTTACTTGATAGCCTCTTTCAACCATTTGCCCAATGGACACCAAGTTCTTTGTGATGGTAGGTACATGCAAGACATCCTTGAGACATCTTCCTTCCTCCTTGTCATCCAAAGCTACATCTCCAACATGGGAGATCTCATGGGCTGTATTATCACCTGTTTCTACATGTCCTTTACCTTTGGGAACATGTAGATTAGTAAACCAAGAAGAATTGCAACTCATATGGTTGCTACATCCACTATCAATATACCAAGTGTTATCTACTTTGCTTGAATTCCCATTCATGTGCATCATCAAGAGATTGTCATTTTCTGAACTTGTAGAAGCATAATTACCTTGGCCTTTGTATGAAGAACCTTGATTATAGCTCCTTTGGTTTCCTCCTTGGTAGCAATCTCTAGCATAGTGGCCAAACTTGCCACATATGTAACATCCTTTGCCATCTTGATTCCTGTTTTGTTGATGTCGTCCTCCTCTTCCTCTTGTTCTTCCTCTCCCTCTTTGTGATGAGGTGCCTTGGTCATGTCCTTGATTGCTTGAGTGGCCTTGCCTTCCTCCAAACCTTCCTTTGCCCCTTCCTTGTCCTTGTCTTCCTTTGCCCCTTTGATTACCTGCATAGAAAACTTGTGCATCCTTGCTTTTAGTTGAACTTCCACCTATGTTCATTTCTTCGGTGACCATGAGAGCAACCAATTGCTCAAAATCGGGAAGATTATCCCTTACATATACTGAAGTGGTAAAGGGTTTCCACTTCTCATCATCTCTCAAACCATTGAGAGTATAAGCCACAAGATCGTCATCGTCTATGTGGCTTCCAATGGATCCCAATACATCTGATAACTCCTTGACCTTAAGTATGTAGTCATTTATGCTACTCCCTGAGCTCTTCTTAAGGTTGTTGAGCTCATTCTTGAATTGGATCTTCCTTGCTTTGGTGCTTGTTGAATAAAGCCTTTCAAGTGTCTCCCATACCTTCATGCTTGAATCCAAGTCTTGGATATGGCCGATCATGCTATTGCTAATGTGTTGGGAAAGGATAAAGATAACCCTCTTGTCTCTTTCATTCCATTCCCTAAAGGCCCTTCTCTGGTCATTGGTTGGATTCTCATCCAACCTAGGTCTTGGTTCACTTCCACTAATCAACCCCCAAAGGCCCTTGCCCATAAGATAGTTGGAGACCCTAAATCTCCATGGTTGATAGTTCCCTTTGTCTAGCTTTTCAATTTGAGTGTTGAAGTCTCCCATATCTAGTCTTTGATACTTGACCTAGCCCTTGGCTAATGCTCCAATGTGTGTAAAATGAAAATGAGGCTCTGAGGTTACCTCAATCCAAAGCTTTCCTTAGATGGACACCTTGTGCTCTTGAAACTTTGAGTAGAATAGCTCCCCCTTGATGTGAGCTACCTCCAAGAAGCTTTTGTTGATGCAAATCTTCAACCACCAACTCCAAGAGGTCTTCTTGCTTGTATGTGATTCCTCCAAGATGCCCAAATGCTCTGATACCACTGATGGGGGAAGTATCTCAACCCCTAAGCAACGACAAAGCGCGAATGACCTCCACAGTTATCCTTCTTTGACCTCTACACACTAAAAGTGCTCTTACTCAGAGCTTATGCAGAGAACTCCAGTGAGCTTTTGTAGACCTGTAGTAGACACCAAGAGCTTTCCAACAAGACAAATTTTACTTCAAATGGATGCTTACACAAAGAGAAACAATGTCTACAACATGAGCTAGTTGAATGCTCACAACTGCTAGTCAAGCAGAGACCTCACTTCACTCCAGCAAGCTTTTCTCAGAGATTATATAGAGAATGAATCTCAAACTTGGGTCAACTTTAGAGCACTCTAATAGCTACCCAATGACACCAACATCATAGCAAATGGATAAATAGAGAAGGAGAACCAGCCCTTACAACAGAGAGCAAAATATTTCCAACAGAGCCTACACACAGAGAGAGATATCAATCACACAACTTCACTAAAATGAATGTTGCTCCCAGATTACTCAGAGAATGCTCGAGAGAATTTGTGAGCATAAAATAGACTCTAATAGCTATCCAATGAGACAAGAGTTACATCAAATGGATACAATATGAGGGAGAATCAATGCTAACAACTCAGGGGTAGAGAGTTGCAACACTTCCTGCGCACACACATAGATATGCCTACTAAAAGAAAACAAACAAGCAAGCAAGGGGCTAGCTTAAGCAAGGGGCTTGCTTATCACAACTACAACACTTAGTGCTCACTTTACATGAGCTAAAACTCCAAGAAGATGGCCCAAAAGAAGTCGGGATACATGCTCCTTTTATAGTGAGAAGTGTGCCCCTAAAATCTAGGAACTACCTTTCCAAATCAGCCTCCTAACTTGGAGGATTTAGTTGAGATGAATTGGGGAGTGGTTGAGTGACTTTTCTTGATGGAATCTCGTGGCTTTTGGCTTCATTTGATTGCTCCACATGTCCATAAAGGATTCACCACGAATTTGTAGCTTGAAGCTTGACTTTTAACAGCTACTAAGATAATGCTTCATCTTTTAAATTACTCTAAAAATCTTGAAAGACAATGAAAACACATGTTAACATTGTTTGAGACATAAGATCTCAATATGGCAAGACCATGGTCCCTTTCCAATATGGACATGAGTTCCTGTACTCAACCCTTGTCATGCATAGTGCAATTGATCTCTAAGGGTGTCTAATTGTAGGTCTCTAGACCAACCCATATACATACTTTGGCTTGTGCATGTTCTCACCATAGTGCAGACATCCAAAGGAAGCTCATATAGGTTTCTTACATGGTTTGGTTTATCATTGCAAAATTTGTGTTCAAGGTTTTTCTTCCTTATGGAATTAAAATGGTGTGTGGAAGCATTACGGTTACAATTGTTTTCACATGAAGTAGGTTTTTGCAATGGTGGAGGTATTTTTATATCAAAGGAATGTAAATCAAGAGATACATTGAGTTGCTCCTAGGTTTTTTTAGGCACCCATTTCCAAATAGCTGAGGGATGATGTTGTTGGGCGATTACTGTCTAATGCAATACTACAGTAGCCAATGATAGGTTCGGGAACGGGGACTCATGAATACATAGTAGTCATAAACATGCATTTTTGTTCCTATACAATAGTATTTCCTCACACCAGCACAGTATGAACAAAATAGTATTATGACAATAGAAAGTAGAGTCTTTGATTATTCAGAACACATAGAACTTGATTACATCATCTTCATACAAATAATTCTTTGAATAGCATCTTACAGACTTCACTGACTTACGTACTCTGCGTATCTTTGTTCTTCGTACTCATCACTTCCGGAATGTGTACCATAATGAGTGTCACCAAACTCTTCTTAATCTCCACACACCGTTCCGAACTTCCGAATACAATGATCACCGAGATTACAGAAATCCAGAAACTCTTAGAATCTCTGTAAATTCCCTTTTTCCATTACATGAGAATTACATTTTACAATAGAAGTGGTTGTCCACATCGGCTACTAACACTAGCACGCACGGTGGATCCAAACCCACTGATTACAAGGAAAAAAATTTTACAAGTCATCATCCTAATTTTGCATTATAGGAAACATAATTCTCTCTATATCATAACGCAGACTTTCTTCTCCAAGTTGGATTTCTTCTTCAAAAAACTCCTTCAGGATCACCCGTATCCCCCATGTTTCACGGGTTGTCTGTGAAGGTCCGCATCCGTGTTGAAGCCCTACCTCAGACTTCAAGGTCTAGGTGTTTAACCAATACACTCAAATCCCTGTTGAAGCCCTACCTGAGACTTCAAGGTCTAGGTGTTTTACCAATACACTCAATAATACAAATTGGAAAACAAGGACAATCACATCTTCATTGAAATAGGGGTCCATTGATTGACTTGCTTCTCCAGCTCTGGAATCCCTACAACCTATGTCATCACCGTATCTAAGCTTTCCTGAACAGTACGGGGCTTTTCTTCAAGTGTCGTGAACTGTGAGTTCTATACTGCCAGTCTCTCTTCCACTTCCGCAATTGAAATACTTTGACGTTTTATTTTGCCACTCTGCTCTTTGACTTTTTCCTTTAATTTTTGCATTTCTTGCTCAATCTTCTGTAATTTAGCCACCAATTCCTTATTGGGCTTCTTCAACTTATGCCTTCTACATCTACCCTACTTCCGCTTGAAGTTTTGCTATAATCTTCGATTTTTCTTCAATGATTAATCTCAAAGTGTTATTTTCTATAACAACTTCATTTAAGTCATCCATTATTTCTTCATGAACTACAATGTCCCTAGCAGCATTCTCTGTTCTGGCAGATTCTACCTTAGTCCGAAGTTGATTGAGCTCTTCAGTCATATTAGCTCTCTCTGTTAACCACTTATCATTTTCCACAATTGTTGGTAGCAGCTAGGGCACTCAAAGACCTACATGACAGGGAAGCCAACAAAGGGAGTCAGAGCAAAGAGAGGGCACAAGTAGGCAAAGCAGTCAACATAGATCCGACAAGTAGGCCAGTCAAATTTTCCAACCCAATCTTTTTTCAACAGTGATTTTCATCACTACATGAACATTGTAAATACCGTTTTTGGTTGATTCTACTCCATTTTGTTCAAGCCGAGGAGTCCGCAAGCTTGAGGAGTATTAGAAGTATTTATGTACCAAATTTCATAATTTTCAGAGCTCGTTTGAGCCTCCAAAATAGCCTAGGAACCTAATTTTTAACTAGGCCGAACACTAGATCTGGACAGGACCAAAGCTAGTCAAAAACTATAAAAAGAGCTATAGAGCTCATTTTTGAGGTTAGCTTATTGTAGATTTGAACCTGTATGAGCACTCTTTGTCAATAGAAGTTACTCCATTGTCTCTCTCTTTGTTCTTGCCTTGTGTGCACGTGTGTGTGTGTGTGTGCATGTTTGTGTGCTTCTCACTCACACACTTGTGCCATTACTTGTTTGAGGTCTTCATACCATCCTCATGTCTTCCCCGATTAACATTAAATGAGGTGCTACTCATCACTGAGCTACACCAAATTTTGGCACCGTTGCCGGGGATCGAGCTTTGAGGATGAGTGTGTGATGGTAAGACGTATAGTTGTGACATTGGCATTGTGGGTAATTTCTTTACTTCTCTTTATTTTTCTCTTTCTTACTTCACCATCATCATCCTCACCATCTTCCACCTCCATCTCCATCATCGCGAAATTTACAGTTTTTTGGTCATATCACCTTCCTCCTTCCATTCCCCTCATTTCACTTGTGAGAGAGAGCGAGAGCGCCATTTGTGTGTGTTGTTTTTGCATGTTTCTTGAGTGTTCTTGCAGGTTTTGGCATATCTCCAACATGTTGCGCAGGTACGGAAAAGCTCTGCACTGTCTCTGAGGCACCACCATAACATACATTATGAGCACATTCTAAATCACAAATCACAGTAAAAAAATTTCGTAATTATCTCTCAATCGTGATTAACACCGTCGATCGTGATCGACAGCCACGATTGATACCTCTGTCAGTCGCAATTGACACCGTCGATCATGACCGACTGAAATTTCACGATTGACACTAAAATTTGGATGCTCGTGTGTCCATCGCGACAGACAGAACCTCCATTGACTGAAATTATGCCGGAATTTGCAGAAAAATTGTCGATCGTGATTGACACCATGGATCGCGATTGACAGATCCCACGACCGACTCTGTCGATCGTGATTGACATCGTCAATCGCGACTGATGTGTCGGTCATGACTAACAAGCCCCGACGGACACCTCTATTAATTGCGATTGACAGACCTGTCGATCGCGATTGACAACCATTTTTGGCCAATTTTCTAGGGTTTTTTAAATTGAAAAATTTGGCTAATTTTGGGCATGAATATTGTGCTAAAGGAAACATAGGGAGGCCGTAACATACACACCATGTACGCTCGTGTGGATATCGCTTATGTACGTCCATGTGGTCATTGATATAGCAATTATGTTTTTTGCATAAAGCCTTTTACATTTGATAAAGAGGGTCGTGGTGAGGTTTTCTTAATTGGGAGACACCCAAATGTGGAGGTCTCTTCGGTGATGCAGGTGGAAGACTTACCCAGCCTGGCCATAGGAGATGTATGATAGTTGTTCATAGGTGCTCGATAAGCCTATTCGGTGTCGATGTACCACGGTGCACTCTCTTTATCGAGAGCTCCACAACGATATCCTCGGAGTAGAAAACAGAGCTCCTAAGGTTGCGCACAATACTCCACACAGAGGCTGCAGAATATGCAAAAAAAGAAAGAAACACAGTACATAGGGAGCACGAAGATAGACTTCTTAGGTCTTACAAATGCAGTCGAACTTACAGTTTGTGACTGACCAGGCCACTATATGTTTTATTAATAACATATACAAAGAAGTGTCTGGTGGCCATTTGGCCTTTCACATGGACACTAACGGTAACAATCTCCCACTAAAGGTCAATATGGTCAAAGTAATCATGGGAGAAAAAATAAAGAATACCTAAGTGTAAGTATACAAATTATACCTCCCACCTGATGGGCATGTTACACAGTATACAAGTGACCGTGTAAGGTCATGAATCAAGTAACCCCCATCAAGTGACAACCGTGTCGAAAGCTATCATGTGGTAGAGCTTTATTCAAAGCATCTGCAACATTAACTTGAGTGTGAACCTTCTCAAGAATAATGTGCTTAGTGGCTAAGCAATCTCTTATGAAGTGATACCTCACCTCAATGTGCTTGGCCTTTGCATGATAGACCGGATACTTAGCCAAAGCAATGGCACTCTAACTGTCACTAGGCAAACGAGGTACATGCTGAGGTAAACTCATATCACAAGCAAGACGAGAGAGCCATAATGCTTCCTTACATGCCTCACTTGCTGCAACATACTCTACTTTTGTGGTGGAAACACTTGTACATTCTTGAAGACAAGATCTCCAAGAGATAGCACCTCGAACAAAATGAAAAATGTACCCTGATGTAGACTTACGATTGTCTACACAACCAACATAGTCAGAATATGTGTAACCAATAATGGATGCTTTCCCTCTACCTAAGCATAGACACTTGTCCTTAGTGCCAATCAGATATCTTAAAATCATCTTGATCATTTTCCAATGTTTCTTGCCAGGATTAGACATATATCTACTCACAACTCTCATTGCAAATGCAATTTTTGGTCTCGTACTACAATAGCATACATGAGACTACCAACAACGAACTGATAGGGAATTTTGGTCATGAATTCCTTTTGCTCATCTGATTTGGGGCAATCATCCTTGCTCAACTTCACATATGTGGGTAAAGGATTACTCAATGCCTTTCCACCTTGCATATTGAACCTGTGAGGTACTTTGGATATGTACTCACTTTGAGACAAGTATATGCATGTTTTACTCCTATCATGAATAATACGCATGCCAAGAATATGTTTGGTGTCCCACAAATCCTTCATATCAAACGTTTGACTCAACTTTTTTTGAGAATTGACAAGTCATAAGAGGACTTTCCATCAATCAACATATCATCGACATAAAGTATCAAGCATATCAAGCTGCCATCTCAGCATCTCTTTGTCTAGAGACAATGATCCTCGTTGCTTCAGGAATAGCCTTGAGACTTCATAAAAGCATCAAACTTTTGGTACCATTGTCTAGGGGACTGTTTAAGTCCATAAAAGCTCTTCTTGAGCTTACAAACTGGACTTTCCTTGCCAGGAACTACATACCCCTCTAGTTTTTCCATATAGATCTCATATGTAAGATCTTCGTGCAAGAAAGCAATTTTCACATCCATTTGGACTAGCTCTAAGTCCTCCATTGCAACAAATCCAAGCAATATGCATAGGGTAGTCATCTTGACCACTAGAGAGAAGATTTCTTCGAAATCAACACCATGTTGTTGCTTAAAACCCTTTGCAACAAGTCGTGCTTTATACTTTGGAGAAGCACTATCTGATGTGAATTTTAGCTTATATACCCATTTATATGGTAAAGCTTTCCTTCCATTTGGCAAAGATACTAAATCCCAAATACCATTCTTGTGAATAGAATCCAACTCACTCTTCATGGCACGCTCCCACTTGACATGATCCTCTGTCTGCATAGCCTCTTTGTAGCAAGAAGGCTCACCTGCATCTGTTAGCATAACAAAATCTAAACCTGGAACATATCTATCAGGTGGATGTGAGACACGTGTAGAGTGTCTCAATGGCTAAACAAGAACATGTGCAAACTGATATGATCGGACATTCTCTTGAACGTCCCTATGTGCAGCATTTTTATGCATGCTAACCAAGGGACTAGTATCCTCAAACACCACTCTTCTCACTTCAACCTCCTTAATGGGTTTTTTATGCATCTTAGACTCATTGAAAATGACATCACTACTTTTGACATAATATGCTTCACACCCAAAAACTCGAAGATGATCATAATATGGTGGCTTCCATGTCCATAACTCTTGTGCCACTTTCAGACCTTTGGCAGTACTAGGTGAAAGGTTAATCACATGAATTGCACTCAATACTACTTTTACCCAAAAGCCTTGTGAGAGGACTGCATGATGTAACATAGAAACTACTCTATCTTGAATAGTTCTATTCATCCTTTCACCTACACCATTATCTAGTAGAGTATAGGGAGTTGTAAACTCTCTACAAATCCCTCTAGACTGACAGAAAAGGTTAAATTCATGTGAGGTATACTCACCCCCATTATGTGAACGTAAATCCTTAAGCTTAGTTCCTTTTTCAACCTCAGTTGAAGCAAGCCATTTTCTGAAAGTAGGGAATACCTCATCCTTCGATTTGATAGGATATACCCAGACTTTTCTAGTAGCATCATCTATGAAAGTGACAAAGTAAAGAGAACCACCTAAGGACCTAGTGGGCATAGGGCCACACACATCTATATGAACGAGATCTAAAGGCTGAGTTGAAGAGTCAATGTACGTTCTATGCACATTTCTAGTTTGCTTTCCATATTGAAAATGCTCAAAAAATGAAAAATTAGAGAAAGATAACATAGGTAAGTAGCCATAATGAGAAAGATTTTCCATTCCACTATGAGATATATGGCCCAAACAACCATGCGAAATACAAGCCATAGACTATTCAGTAACAACAAACAAGTGTTCTTTCTGTGATACAAATAAAGGATAAATTGAGCCAACTTTGCTTCCTTTTGCAATAACCATATTGCCCTTTGATATACAAAAGGATTGAGCATAGAAGACTATCTTGTAAAGTTGACCAACTGACATCAAACTGCATGATAACTAAGGCTCATGGCATACATTATGCATAGTAAATTTTGAACCATCAATGAACTACACAACCACATCTCCAATCCCCATAACGTCACACTAGTAAGAGTCACCAAGTCTCACGATACCAAGAGACTTTGCTGCATAATTAGAGAACCATTCTCTATGTGGTGTCAGATGGAAAGAAGCACCAGAATCTAGTAGCCATGTGTGGGAAAGAGAATCAGCCATAAGAGCCTCAGTTGGCACAGTACTATTAAGTGTCAACACATCAACATCATAAAAAATAGCATTAATTTCTTCAATCTTCACAGTCAAAGTAGATGGTGCAAGTAACTATTTAACATGCCCATCAACATTATGTCCTTTACCTTTAGCATTCTTTAATGCATAACAGTCTTTCTTCATATGTCCTTTATTATGACAATAATGGCATTAAATATCCCTCTTCCTTGATTTACTTCTACTCTTATTCCCTTGACCATTCTTTTCCTTGTTCTTGCTCCTGCCACGTTGTTGATTCTTTCCTTGTTAAGAATCACAAACATTATATGCATCTCCACTCTAAGTGCCTACCATAGATTTTCTACGAATCTCCTCACTCAAGAGTGCTCCACATATGTCATCATAGACGAGTTTACCACCAGGCGCACTATTGCTAATAGCTGTGCAAAACATATCCCATGATGATTGCAGGGTGCATAACAGCAAGCAAAGGGTAGACCTCACCATTTCATCTAACTCATCCCAATCATCTTCATCCATGTCAGCAGGCTTCTTTGAAATCCCATTTACTGGCTTTCCATTTGGTGTACCTGCTTGCATCTTCATAGCAATCGGGCTCATGATCTTCTACTACTTTGTTCATATATGCATAATGTGTTGCCATGTATGAATCATAAGTAAACCTTTGAGTTGGATACTTAACTCTAGAAGACTTCCTTTCTTCACCTTTTGGAGGAATAAACCTCCTTTGCCTTGGGAACTTGATCTCTTTCTTTGACGTGGCTTCTTTCTCCATCATGTGTCCTTCATCATCTTCAACTTCATTACCTTCTTCATCCAACTCCACCAATGTTGCTTTGCCTTTGTTGATTGATTGTGCTTCATAGCTTGATGAATATCTCCCCCTCCATGGTGAGTTCATGCTTGAACTATCTTCATTGATGGAACACCTTGGGCCACTTAGCTCTAGGTCGATTTGTTCTTCATCATGTCCATGCTTTTCTTCTTCATAGTCCTGCATACAATCATACTTCTTATACCAAGGGAGTAGCTCATCAAATGCTACATCCCTTGATATCCTCAAGTCCTTTGTGTTTGGGTTGAAGCACCTGTAACCTTTATGATCATTTGAATATCCTAGAAACACACACTTTTCTGCCTTTGGTTGTAGCTTGTGCCTCAATTCACTTGGCACATGTACATAACAAGTACATCCAAATATCTTCAAGTGGGAAAGATCAGGTTTCTTACCATAATAGGCTTGATATGGTGTCAAGCCATGGATCCCTGAGGTAGGAGCCCTATTCATAAGATACACGATGGTATTTGCTGCATCACTCCAAAACATGTTAGGTACATTCATCTCATTAAGCATTGCTCTAGCGATCTCGGCAATGTATCTATTCTTTCTCTCTGCTACTCCATTTTGTTGGGGTGTGTACCTGCATGTTACTTTCCTCTTGATGCCTTGATCCATTAAAAAATCAGAAAACTCATTGGAGAAATATTCTCCCCCTCCATCGGACATTAGCTTCTTGATATATGTACCTGTTTCCTTTTCTACCATTGCCTTGAATGCTTTGAAACATGTAAACACATCTGATTTGTTTTTGATGAAATAAACCCAAACCATCCTTGTGCAATCATCTATAAAAGTGACAAAGTACTTGTTACCTCCAATGGATTGCTCTTTGGTTGGCCCACACATCTGTATGTATCAACTCCAATGGATGTTGGCTTATGTAGCCACTCTTCTTGAATGGAAGTCTCGCTTGCTTCCCTAGTTGACAAGATTCACATAAATGCTTCATACCTTGTCCTTGGAAGTTGGGAAGACCTTCAACCAGCCTCTTGAATTGCATTTCCTTCATTCTTTGTATGTTGATGTGACCTATCCTCTTGTGCCACAAGTCCAACTCCGAAATCCTCTTGTTTCCATATGTGAAGTAGACATGTTGAGTGGAATGAGAATTTACCTCCAAAGTGAAGAGTCTCCCTTGCTTCTTTCCTCTTGCTATGACCTTGTAACCTTGCTTAGGTTTCTCCACAAAGCATCCACCTTTGTTGAACCTTACTTGATAGCCTCTTTCAACCATTTGCCCAATGGACACCAAGTTCTTTGTGATGGTAGGTACATGCAAGACATCCTTGAGACATCTTCCTTCCTCCTTGTCATCCAAAGCTACATCTCCAACATGGGAGATCTCATGGGCTGTATTATCACCTGTTTCTACATGTCCTTTACCTTTGGGAACATGTAGATTAGTAAACCAAGAAGAATTGCAACTCATATGGTTGCTACATCCACTATCAATATACCAAGTGTTATCTACTTTGCTTGAATTCCCATTCATGTGCATCATCAAGAGATTGTCATTTTCTGAACTTGTAGAAGCATAATTACCTTGGCCTTTGTATGAAGAACCTTGATTATAGCTCCTTTGGTTTCCTCCTTGGTAGCAATCTCTAGCATAGTGGCCAAACTTGCCACATATGTAACATCCTTTGCCATCTTGATTCCTGTTTTGTTGATGTCGTCCTCCTCTTCCTCTTGTTCTTCCTCTCCCTCTTTGTGATGAGGTGCCTTGGTCATGTCCTTGATTGCTTGAGTGGCCTTGCCTTCCTCCAAACCTTCCTTTGCCCCTTCCTTGTCCTTGTCTTCCTTTGCCCCTTTGATTACCTGCATAGAAAACTTGTGCATCCTTGCTTTTAGTTGAACTTCCACCTATGTTCATTTCTTCGGTGACCATGAGAGCAACCAATTGCTCAAAATCGGGAAGATTATCCCTTACATATACTGAAGTGGTAAAGGGTTTCCACTTCTCATCATCTCTCAAACCATTGAGAGTATAAGCCACAAGATCGTCATCGTCTATGTGGCTTCCAATGGATCCCAATACATCTGATAACTCCTTGACCTTAAGTATGTAGTCATTTATGCTACTCCCTGAGCTCTTCTTAAGGTTGTTGAGCTCATTCTTGAATTGGATCTTCCTTGCTTTGGTGCTTGTTGAATAAAGCCTTTCAAGTGTCTCCCATACCTTCATGCTTGAATCCAAGTCTTGGATATGGCCGATCATGCTATTGCTAATGTGTTGGGAAAGGATAAAGATAACCCTCTTGTCTCTTTCATTCCATTCCCTAAAGGCCCTTCTCTGGTCATTGGTTGGATTCTCATCCAACCTAGGTCTTGGTTCACTTCCACTAATCAACCCCCAAAGGCCCTTGCCCATAAGATAGTTGGAGACCCTAAATCTCCATGGTTGATAGTTCCCTTTGTCTAGCTTTTCAATTTGAGTGTTGAAGTCTCCCATATCTAGTCTTTGATACTTGACCTAGCCCTTGGCTAATGCTCCAATGTGTGTAAAATGAAAATGAGGCTCTGAGGTTACCTCAATCCAAAGCTTTCCTTAGATGGACACCTTGTGCTCTTGAAACTTTGAGTAGAATAGCTCCCCCTTGATGTGAGCTACCTCCAAGAAGCTTTTGTTGATGCAAATCTTCAACCACCAACTCCAAGAGGTCTTCTTGCTTGTATGTGATTCCTCCAAGATGCCCAAATGCTCTGATACCACTGATGGGGGAAGTATCTCAACCCCTAAGCAACGACAAAGCGCGAATGACCTCCACAGTTATCCTTCTTTGACCTCTACACACTAAAAGTGCTCTTACTCAGAGCTTATGCAGAGAACTCCAGTGAGCTTTTGTAGACCTGTAGTAGACACCAAGAGCTTTCCAACAAGACAAATTTTACTTCAAATGGATGCTTACACAAAGAGAAACAATGTCTACAACATGAGCTAGTTGAATGCTCACAACTGCTAGTCAAGCAGAGACCTCACTTCACTCCAGCAAGCTTTTCTCAGAGATTATATAGAGAATGAATCTCAAACTTGGGTCAACTTTAGAGCACTCTAATAGCTACCCAATGACACCAACATCATAGCAAATGGATAAATAGAGAAGGAGAACCAGCCCTTACAACAGAGAGCAAAATATTTCCAACAGAGCCTACACACAGAGAGAGATATCAATCACACAACTTCACTAAAATGAATGTTGCTCCCAGATTACTCAGAGAATGCTCGAGAGAATTTGTGAGCATAAAATAGACTCTAATAGCTATCCAATGAGACAAGAGTTACATCAAATGGATACAATATGAGGGAGAATCAATGCTAACAACTCAGGGGTAGAGAGTTGCAACACTTCCTGCGCACACACATAGATATGCCTACTAAAAGAAAACAAACAAGCAAGCAAGGGGCTAGCTTAAGCAAGGGGCTTGCTTATCACAACTACAACACTTAGTGCTCACTTTACATGAGCTAAAACTCCAAGAAGATGGCCCAAAAGAAGTCGGGATACATGCTCCTTTTATAGTGAGAAGTGTGCCCCTAAAATCTAGGAACTACCTTTCCAAATCAGCCTCCTAACTTGGAGGATTTAGTTGAGATGAATTGGGGAGTGGTTGAGTGACTTTTCTTGATGGAATCTCGTGGCTTTTGGCTTCATTTGATTGCTCCACATGTCCATAAAGGATTCACCACGAATTTGTAGCTTGAAGCTTGACTTTTAACAGCTACTAAGATAATGCTTCATCTTTTAAATTACTCTAAAAATCTTGAAAGACAATGAAAACACATGTTAACATTGTTTGAGACATAAGATCTCAATATGGCAAGACCATGGTCCCTTTCCAATATGGACATGAGTTCCTGTACTCAACCCTTGTCATGCATAGTGCAATTGATCTCTAAGGGTGTCTAATTGTAGGTCTCTAGACCAACCCATATACATACTTTGGCTTGTGCATGTTCTCACCATAGTGCAGACATCCAAAGGAAGCTCATATAGGTTTCTTACATGGTTTGGTTTATCATTGCAAAATTTGTGTTCAAGGTTTTTCTTCCTTATGGAATTAAAATGGTGTGTGGAAGCATTACGGTTACAATTGTTTTCACATGAAGTAGGTTTTTGCAATGGTGGAGGTATTTTTATATCAAAGGAATGTAAATCAAGAGATACATTGAGTTGCTCCTAGGTTTTTTTAGGCACCCATTTCCAAATAGCTGAGGGATGATGTTGTTGGGCGATTACTGTCTAATGCAATACTACAGTAGCCAATGATAGGTTCGGGAACGGGGACTCATGAATACATAGTAGTCATAAACATGCATTTTTGTTCCTATACAATAGTATTTCCTCACACCAGCACAGTATGAACAAAATAGTATTATGACAATAGAAAGTAGAGTCTTTGATTATTCAGAACACATAGAACTTGATTACATCATCTTCATACAAATAATTCTTTGAATAGCATCTTACAGACTTCACTGACTTACGTACTCTGCGTATCTTTGTTCTTCGTACTCATCACTTCCGGAATGTGTACCATAATGAGTGTCACCAAACTCTTCTTAATCTCCACACACCGTTCCGAACTTCCGAATACAATGATCACCGAGATTACAGAAATCCAGAAACTCTTAGAATCTCTGTAAATTCCCTTTTTCCATTACATGAGAATTACATTTTACAATAGAAGTGGTTGTCCACATCGGCTACTAACACTAGCACGCACGGTGGATCCAAACCCACTGATTACAAGGAAAAAAATTTTACAAGTCATCATCCTAATTTTGCATTATAGGAAACATAATTCTCTCTATATCATAACGCAGACTTTCTTCTCCAAGTTGGATTTCTTCTTCAAAAAACTCCTTCAGGATCACCCGTATCCCCCATGTTTCACGGGTTGTCTGTGAAGGTCCGCATCCGTGTTGAAGCCCTACCTCAGACTTCAAGGTCTAGGTGTTTAACCAATACACTCAAATCCCTGTTGAAGCCCTACCTGAGACTTCAAGGTCTAGGTGTTTTACCAATACACTCAATAATACAAATTGGAAAACAAGGACAATCACATCTTCATTGAAATAGGGGTCCATTGATTGACTTGCTTCTCCAGCTCTGGAATCCCTACAACCTATGTCATCACCGTATCTAAGCTTTCCTGAACAGTACGGGGCTTTTCTTCAAGTGTCGTGAACTGTGAGTTCTATACTGCCAGTCTCTCTTCCACTTCCGCAATTGAAATACTTTGACGTTTTATTTTGCCACTCTGCTCTTTGACTTTTTCCTTTAATTTTTGCATTTCTTGCTCAATCTTCTGTAATTTAGCCACCAATTCCTTATTGGGCTTCTTCAACTTATGCCTTCTGCATCTACCCTACTTCCGCTTGAAGTTTTGCTATAATCTTCGATTTTTCTTCAATGATTAATCTCAAAGTGTTATTTTCTATAACAACTTCATTTAAGTCATCCATTATTTCTTCATGAACTACAATGTCCCTAGCAGCATTCTCTGTTCTGGCAGATTCTACCTTAGTCCGAAGTTGATTGAGCTCTTCAGTCATATTAGCTCTCTCTGTTAACCACTTATCATTTTCCACAATTGTTGGTAGCAGCTAGGGCACTCAAAGACCTACATGACAGGGAAGCCAACAAAGGGAGTCAGAGCAAAGAGAGGGCACAAGTAGGCAAAGCAGTCAACATAGATCCGACAAGTAGGCCAGTCAAATTTTCCAACCCAATCTTTTTTCAACAGTGATTTTCATCACTACATGAACATTGTAAATACCGTTTTTGGTTGATTCTACTCCATTTTGTTCAAGCCGAGGAGTCCGCAAGCTTGAGGAGTATTAGAAGTATTTATGTACCAAATTTCATAATTTTCAGAGCTCGTTTGAGCCTCCAAAATAGCCTAGGAACCTAATTTTTAACTAGGCCGAACACTAGATCTGGACAGGACCAAAGCTAGTCAAAAACTATAAAAAGAGCTATAGAGCTCATTTTTGAGGTTAGCTTATTGTAGATTTGAACCTGTATGAGCACTCTTTGTCAATAGAAGTTACTCCATTGTCTCTCTCTTTGTTCTTGCCTTGTGTGCACGTGTGTGTGTGTGTGTGCATGTTTGTGTGCTTCTCACTCACACACTTGTGCCATTACTTGTTTGAGGTCTTCATACCATCCTCATGTCTTCCCCGATTAACATTAAATGAGGTGCTACTCATCACTGAGCTACACCAAATTTTGGCACCGTTGCCGGGGATCGAGCTTTGAGGATGAGTGTGTGATGGTAAGACGTATAGTTGTGACATTGGCATTGTGGGTAATTTCTTTACTTCTCTTTATTTTTCTCTTTCTTACTTCACCATCATCATCCTCACCATCTTCCACCTCCATCTCCATCATCGCGAAATTTACAGTTTTTTGGTCATATCACCTTCCTCCTTCCATTCCCCTCATTTCACTTGTGAGAGAGAGCGAGAGCGCCATTTGTGTGTGTTGTTTTTGCATGTTTCTTGAGTGTTCTTGCAGGTTTTGGCATATCTCCAACATGTTGCGCAGGTACGGAAAAGCTCTGCACTGTCTCTGAGGCACCACCATAACATACATTATGAGCACATTCTAAATCACAAATCACAGTAAAAAAATTTCGTAATTATCTCTCAATCGTGATTAACACCGTCGATCGTGATCGACAGCCACGATTGATACCTCTGTCAGTCGCAATTGACACCGTCGATCATGACCGACTGAAATTTCACGATTGACACTAAAATTTGGATGCTCGTGTGTCCATCGCGACAGACAGAACCTCCATTGACTGAAATTATGCCGGAATTTGCAGAAAAATTGTCGATCGTGATTGACACCATGGATCGCGATTGACAGATCCCACGACCGACTCTGTCGATCGTGATTGACATCGTCAATCGCGACTGATGTGTCGGTCATGACTAACAAGCCCCGACGGACACCTCTATTAATTGCGATTGACAGACCTGTCGATCGCGATTGACAACCATTTTTGGCCAATTTTCTAGGGTTTTTTAAATTGAAAAATTTGGCTAATTTTGGGCATGAATATTGTGCTAAAGGAAACATAGGGAGGCCGTAACATACACACCATGTACGCTCGTGTGGATATCGCTTATGTACGTCCATGTGGTCATTGATATAGCAATTATGTTTTTTGCATAAAGCCTTTTACATTTGATAAAGAGGGTCGTGGTGAGGTTTTCTTAATTGGGAGACACCCAAATGTGGAGGTCTCTTCGGTGATGCAGGTGGAAGACTTACCCAGCCTGGCCATAGGAGATGTATGATAGTTGTTCATAGGTGCTCGATAAGCCTATTCGGTGTCGATGTACCACGGTGCACTCTCTTTATCGAGAGCTCCACAACGATATCCTCGGAGTAGAAAACAGAGCTCCTAAGGTTGCGCACAATACTCCACACAGAGGCTGCAGAATATGCAAAAAAAGAAAGAAACACAGTACATAGGGAGCACGAAGATAGACTTCTTAGGTCTTACAAATGCAGTCGAACTTACAGTTTGTGACTGACCAGGCCACTATATGTTTTATTAATAACATATACAAAGAAGTGTCTGGTGGCCATTTGGCCTTTCACATGGACACTAACGGTAACAATCTCCCACTAAAGGTCAATATGGTCAAAGTAATCATGGGAGAAAAAATAAAGAATACCTAAGTGTAAGTATACAAATTATACCTCCCACCTGATGGGCATGTTACACAGTATACAAGTGACCGTGTAAGGTCATGAATCAAGTAACCCCCATCAAGTGACAACCGTGTCGAAAGCTATCATGTGGTAGAGCTTTATTCAAAGCATCTGCAACATTAACTTGAGTGTGAACCTTCTCAAGAATAATGTGCTTAGTGGCTAAGCAATCTCTTATGAAGTGATACCTCACCTCAATGTGCTTGGCCTTTGCATGATAGACCGGATACTTAGCCAAAGCAATGGCACTCTAACTGTCACTAGGCAAACGAGGTACATGCTGAGGTAAACTCATATCACAAGCAAGATGAGAGAGCCATAATGCTTCCTTACATGCCTCACTTGCTGCAACATACTCTACTTTTGTGGTGGAAACACTTGTACATTCTTGAAGACAAGATCTCCAAGAGATAGCACCTCGAACAAAATGAAAAATGTACCCTGATGTAGACTTACGATTGTCTACACAACCAACATAGTCAGAATATGTGTAACCAATAATGGATGCTTTCCCTCTACCTAAGCATAGACACTTGTCCTTAGTGCCAATCAGATATCTTAAAATCATCTTGATCATTTTCCAATGTTTCTTGCCAGGATTAGACATATATCTACTCACAACTCTCATTGCAAATGCAATTTTTGGTCTCGTACTACAATAGCATACATGAGACTACCAACAACGAACTGATAGGGAATTTTGGTCATGAATTCCTTTTGCTCATCTGATTTGGGGCAATCATCCTTGCTCAACTTCACATATGTGGGTAAAGGATTACTCAATGCCTTTCCACCTTGCATATTGAACCTGTGAGGTACTTTGGATATGTACTCACTTTGAGACAAGTATATGCATGTTTTACTCCTATCATGAATAATACGCATGCCAAGAATATGTTTGGTGTCCCACAAATCCTTCATATCAAACGTTTGACTCAACTTTTTTTGAGAATTGACAAGTCATAAGAGGACTTTCCATCAATCAACATATCATCGACATAAAGTATCAAGCATATCAAGTTGCCATCTCAGCATCTCTTTGTCTAGAGACAATGATCCTCGTTGCTTCAGGAATAGCCTTGAGACTTCATAAAAGCATCAAACTTTTGGTACCATTGTCTAGGGGACTGTTTAAGTCCATAAAAGCTCTTCTTGAGCTTACAAACTGGACTTTCCTTGCCAGGAACTACATACCCCTCTAGTTTTTCCATATAGATCTCATATGTAAGATCTTCGTGCAAGAAAGCAATTTTCACATCCATTTGGACTAGCTCTAAGTCCTCCATTGCAACAAATCCAAGCAATATGCATAGGGTAGTCATCTTGACCACTAGAGAGAAGATTTCTTCGAAATCAACACCATGTTGTTGCTTAAAACCCTTTGCAACAAGTCGTGCTTTATACTTTGGAGAAGCACTATCTGATGTGAATTTTAGCTTATATACCCATTTATATGGTAAAGCTTTCCTTCCATTTGGCAAAGATACTAAATCCCAAATACCATTCTTGTGAATAGAATCCAACTCACTCTTCATGGCACGCTCCCACTTGACATGATCCTCTGTCTGCATAGCCTCTTTGTAGCAAGAAGGCTCACCTGCATCTGTTAGCATAACAAAATCTAAACCTGGAACATATCTATCAGGTGGATGTGAGACACGTGTAGAGTGTCTCAATGGCTAAACAAGAACATGTGCAAACTGATATGATCGGACATTCTCTTGAACGTCCCTATGTGCAGCATTTTTATGCATGCTAACCAAGGGACTAGTATCCTCAAACACCACTCTTCTCACTTCAACCTCCTTAATGGGTTTTTTATGCATCTTAGACTCATTGAAAATGACATCACTACTTTTGACATAATATGCTTCACACCCAAAAACTCGAAGATGATCATAATATGGTGGCTTCCATGTCCATAACTCTTGTGCCACTTTCAGACCTTTGGCAGTACTAGGTGAAAGGTTAATCACATGAATTGCACTCAATACTACTTTTACCCAAAAGCCTTGTGAGAGGACTGCATGATGTAACATAGAAACTACTCTATCTTGAATAGTTCTATTCATCCTTTCACCTACACCATTATCTAGTAGAGTATAGGGAGTTGTAAACTCTCTACAAATCCCTCTAGACTGACAGAAAAGGTTAAATTCATGTGAGGTATACTCACCCCCATTATGTGAACGTAAATCCTTAAGCTTAGTTCCTTTTTCAACCTCAGTTGAAGCAAGCCATTTTCTGAAAGTAGGGAATACCTCATCCTTCGATTTGATAGGATATACCCAGACTTTTCTAGTAGCATCATCTATGAAAGTGACAAAGTAAAGAGAACCACCTAAGGACCTAGTGGGCATAGGGCCACACACATCTATATGAACGAGATCTAAAGGCTGAGTTGAAGAGTCAATGTACGTTCTATGCACATTTCTAGTTTGCTTTCCATATTGAAAATGCTCAAAAAATGAAAAATTAGAGAAAGATAACATAGGTAAGTAGCCATAATGAGAAAGATTTTCCATTCCACTATGAGATATATGGCCCAAACAACCATGCGAAATACAAGCCATAGACTATTCAGTAACAACAAACAAGTGTTCTTTCTGTGATACAAATAAAGGATAAATTGAGCCAACTTTGCTTCCTTTTGCAATAACCATATTGCCCTTTGATATACAAAAGGATTGAGCATAGAAGACTATCTTGTAAAGTTGACCAACTGACATCAAACTGCATGATAACTAAGGCTCATGGCATACATTATGCATAGTAAATTTTGAACCATCAATGAACTACACAACCACATCTCCAATCCCCATAACGTCACACTAGTAAGAGTCACCAAGTCTCACGATACCAAGAGACTTTGCTGCATAATTAGAGAACCATTCTCTATGTGGTGTCAGATGGAAAGAAGCACCAGAATCTAGTAGCCATGTGTGGGAAAGAGAATCAGCCATAAGAGCCTCAGTTGGCACAGTACTATTAAGTGTCAACACATCAACATCATAAAAAATAGCATTAATTTCTTCAATCTTCACAGTCAAAGTAGATGGTGCAAGTAACTATTTAACATGCCCATCAACATTATGTCCTTTACCTTTAGCATTCTTTAATGCATAACAGTCTTTCTTCATATGTCCTTTATTATGACAATAATGGCATTAAATATCCCTCTTCCTTGATTTACTTCTACTCTTATTCCCTTGACCATTCTTTTCCTTGTTCTTGCTCCTGCCACGTTGTTGATTCTTTCCTTGTTAAGAATCACAAACATTATATGCATCTCCACTCTAAGTGCCTACCATAGATTTTCTACGAATCTCCTCACTCAAGAGTGCTCCACATATGTCATCATAGACGAGTTTACCACCAGGCGCACTATTGCTAATAGCTGTGCAAAACATATCCCATGATGATTGCAGGGTGCATAACAGCAATACTAATTTCATTTCATTATCCATATCCATTTTTTGAGCCTGTGGGAGAATATAGCATCGAACTCATTTAGATGAGCAACAACACTATCTATGTCCTTCATGCAAAGGTCATATAATTTTCTCATCAGATACACTTTATTTGATGTAGTCTCTTTTTCATATGTATTGCACAACTTCTTCCAAAACTCCTCTGCACTTTCACAGTCTAATACTGTAAAGTAAACATTATCTGCAAGGTGCAAGCAAAGGGTAGACCTCACCATTTCATCTAACTCATCCCAATCATCTTCATCCATGTCAGCAGGCTTCTTTGAAATCCCATTTACTGGCTTCCATGGCCTCCTTTGAATCAGTACATCTTTAATCTGATTCTTCCATAGAGCAAAGTTTGTGCCATCAAATTTTTGGATCTCAAAATGTTCTTTGCACTGCAAGTTATAGCTCCTCCTCAAAACACTGGCACTAGACCGTGATCCACCAGATGTGCCTGAGACCTTTGATGCCATGATGGTAGAGGAATGAATAGAGTGACAATGGAGCTAGAAAATTCCAAACACCAACGAATAAGTGTATCAAGGAGTAAATCGACCACTGTATAGTTGACTAATCCAAAAATCTAGGAAAATTTTGCCAGAGTATCCTCTGCAAAATGAGCATATGACCAATGTCAAGATATCATAAGACTGCAAGTATTGACATGTTTACCTGTATAGTAAATCATTGACTCGATTGCATATAATCAATTACCCAATAGAAGCCAACTAGGCTTATTGAGCACCTATGAACAACTATCATACATCTCCTATGGCAAGGCTGGGTAAGTCTTCCACCTGCATCACTGAAGAGTCCCCAACATCTGGGTGTCTCCTAGTTAAGAAAACCTCACCATGACCCTCTTTATCAAACGTAAAAGGCTTTATGCAAAAAACGTAACCACTATATCAATGACCACATGGACGTACATAAGCAGTATCCACATAAGCATACATGGTGTGTATGTGCTCAATATATGCAAAATGATGCTAAAAGGCTGAACGTACAGCTCAAAAATTAGCCAACAACACTTGCAAGTGTTTGTCAACTCTAATGTTTTAAGCTCAAAAAACTTGCATAAATTTGTAGCAGCTGCTCCCACCAAAACTGAAAACCTTTTGAGAAACCTGTAGTTTTACGAGTGTGGCTGAAAACACAGCCCCAAAGATTGATATTTATTCTCAAATAAGTACAAAGAACATTGTTCTTGATGTTCTTGGACTTGTGCGAAGAGAACTATGTGCAAAAGTACTCCAAAATGGCTCCAAAAGACACTCCAAAAATGCTTCCAAAATAGGCTTTGAAAGCAAAGAATGAAGCTTTGAGGGACTAAAACATGTTCAAGGTAATGTCAACCTTAGTCTCTCCCCTTCTTGAGATACCACAAGAGTGTAGCTTAGTGGCAAGAGATTGCCAGGGTTAAGCGAGCTCTGGGGGGAACAGTATTGGGATGGGTGACATCCTGGGAAGTACCGGGAACCTCTATCTTCCTTGATCGTTGAGGTCCTCCCTCACGCATAGCCAACGGCTCCAACGGTGACTTAGTCGTAAGCCTTGGAGAAAGCCCGAGTGGGTGCTCACTTCGCTCGCACAAACCAAACAAAGCTTTTGCGTGGAATCGCTCTGATACTAGTGAAGGTATTCGATGGTGATGCACTAGGGTGTGCTCTCTTTATCGAGAGCTCTAAGATGATATCCTCGGAGTAGAAAACGGAGCTCCTAAGGCTGCGCATAGTACTCCACACAGAGGCTGTAGAATACGCAAAAAAAAAAACAAAGTACACAAGGAGCACAAAGATAGACTTCTTAGGTCTTACAAATGTGTTCAAACTTACAGTCCGTGACTGACCAGGCCACTATAAGTTTTATTAAAGAACATATACAAAGAAGTGTCCGGTGGCCATTTGGCCTTTCACATGGACACTAATGGTAATAGCGTTCCGAGGAGGAGCTATAACTTACAGGGGAAAGACCAATTTGAGATCCGAAAATTTGATGGCACAAACTTTTCTCTATGGAAGAATCAGATTAAAGATGTGCTGATTCAAAGGAAGCAATGGAAGCCAATAAATAGAATTTCAAAGAAGCCTGCTAACATGGATGAAGATGATTGGGATGAGTTAGCTGAAATGACCAAGTCTACCATTCGCTTGCACCTAGCAAATAATGTCTACTTTATAGTATTAGACTGTACAAGTGTGGAGGAGCTTTGGATGAAGTTATGCAATACATATGAAAAAGAGACGGCATCAAATAAAGTGTATCTGATGAGAAAATTATATGACCTTTGTATGAAGGATACAAATAGTGTTGCTGCTCATCTAAAGGAGTTTGATGCTATGTTCTCCCAATTATAGGTTGAGAAAATGGATATGGATAAAGAAATGGAAGCAGTATTGATATTATGCACCTTGCCATCATCATGGGATACGTTTTGCATAGCTATTAGCAATAGTGCACCTGGTGGTAAACTTGTCAATGATGACATTTGTGGAGCACTCTTGAGTGAGGAGAATCATAGAAAATCTATGGCTCCAATCAGAGTGGAGATGCATATAATGTTTGTGATTGGTACCAAGGAAAAAATTAGCAATGTAGTAGGAGCAAGAACAAGGAAAATAATGGTCAACATAATAAGAGTAGAAGTAAATCAAGGAAGAGGGATATGGAATGCCATTCTTGTCATAAGAAAGGACACATGAAGAAAGATTGTTATGCATTAAAGAATGCCAAAGGTAAAGGATGGAATGTTGATGGGCATGTTAAACAATTACCTACAACATCTACTTCTGTGAAGATTGAAGAAATTAATGCTATTTCTAATGATGTTGATGTGTTGACACTTGATAGTACTGTGCCAACTGAGGCTCTTATGGCTGATTCTCTTTCCCACACGTGGCTGCTAGATTCTGGTGCTTCTTTCCATGTGACACCACACAAAGAATGGTTCTCTAATTATGTAGCAAAGTCTCTCAGTACTGTGACACTTGGTGACTCTTACTGTGTGACGTTATGGCGCTTGGAGATGTAGTTGTGCAATTCATTGATGGTTCAAAATTGACTATGCATAATGTACGCCATGTACCTCAGTTATCACGTAGTTTGATGTCAGTGGGTCAACTTGATGACCTTAGTTACAAGGTGGTCTTCTATGCTCAGTCCTTTCGTATATCAAAGGGCAATTTGGTTATTGCAAAAGGAACCAAAGTTGGCCCACTTTATCGTTTATTTGTATCACAGAAAGAGCACTTGTTAGTTGTTATTGAACAGCCTATGGTTTGTATTTGGCATGGTGGTTTGGGCCATTTATCTCGTAGTGGAATGGAAAATCTTTCTTGTTCTGGCTACTTACCTGTGTTATCTTTCTTTGATTTTTCATTTTGTGAGCATTTTCAATATGGAAAGCAACCCAAAAATGTGCATAGAACATAAATTAACTCTTCAATTCAGCCTTTAGATCTCGTTCATACAGATGTGTGTGGTCCTATGCCCACTAGGTCCTTAGGTGGTTCTCTTTACTTTGTCACTTTCATAGATGATGCTACTAGAAAAGTTTGGCTATATCCTATCAAATCAAAGGATGAGGTATTCCCTACTTTCAGAAAATTTCTTGCTTCAGTTGAGACTGAAAAAGGAGCTAAGCTTAAGGCTTTACTTCTAGATAATGGGGGTGAGTATACCTTTTAGGAATTCAGCCTTCTTTGTCAATCTAGAGGGATTCGTAGAGATTTTACAGCTCCTTATACCCCAGTACAGAATGGTGTGGCTGAAAGGATGAATAGTTCTAAAGTTCTGAAAGTGGCACAAGAGTTATGGACATGAAGCCACCATATTATGATAATCTTTGAGTTTTTGGGTGTGAAGCATATGTTCATATACCCAAGAATCTTAGACAAAAGTGGGACCATAAGTCAAAGAAATGCATTTTTCTTGGATATGGTCGAGAAGGACAATTTGGATATTGACAGGTCAAAATGACACGAAAAGGCTGAATGCACAACCCAAAAACTAGCCAACAACACCTGCAATTGTCTGTCAACTTTGATGTTTTATGCTCAAAAACCTGCATAAATTTGCAGGGGCTGCTCCCATCAAAACTAAAAACCTTTCGAGAAACCTGTAGTTTTATGAGTGTGGCTGAAAACATAGCCCCAAAGGTTGATATTTATTGTCGAAGACATACAAAGAATACTCCTCTTGATTTTCTTGGACCTGTGTGAAGAGAACTATGTGCAAAAGTACTCCAAAATGGCTCCAAAAGACACCCCAAAAATGCTTCAGAAATAGGCTTTGAAAGAAAAGAATGAAGCTTTGAAGGACAAAAACATGTTCAAGGTAATGTTAACCTTAGTCTTTCCCCTTCTCAAGACACCACAAGAGTGTACCTTAGTGGCAAGAGATTGCAACGGTTAAGCGAGCTTCGAGGGGAACATTACTTGGATGGGTGACCTCCCGGGAAGTACTGGGAACCTCTATCTTCCTTGATCGTTGAGGTCCTCCCTCGCACGTAGCCAATGGTGACTTTGGTAACTCGAATGACAAGGTATGCCAAGGTCTATGCCTTGGTCGTCACCTTAGTCATAAGCCTTGGAGAAAGCAGGGGGGGAACAAAGCTTTTGCGTCGAACTGCTCTGATACCTGTGAAGTAATTCGATGGCGATGTACCATAGTGTGCTCTCTTTCTCGAGAGATCCACGACGATATCCTCAGAGTAGAAAACTGAGCTCCTAGGGTCACACACGGTACTTCACATGGAGGCTACAAAATATGCAGGAAAAACACATTACACTGGGAGCACGAAGATATACTTCTTAGGTCTTACAAATGCAGTCGAACTTGGAGTTTGTGGTTGACCAGGCCGCTATATGTTTTATTAAAGAACATATACAAAGAGGTGTCATGTGGCCATTTGGCCTTTCACATGGACATTAACGGTAACATGCCCACACAGGATAACGTTGCAGACCTTTTCACAAAGGCTCTACCTAGGGAGAAGTTTGAAGCTTTCCACAAAGCTTTGGGCTTACTTCCTTTGGTGGATTGATCTCTTTCCACATAGTTTGACACTTCCTTATACATTTTTGTGCTACTCTTACACAAATTTTTTTTGGGTTCATTTTACTCATCAGCCAATAATTTTATGTAGATGTATAATAATGTTTAAAAATACCACCTCTTTGTGTGAATTACAGAGGACAACACTCATCATGACTCGGCAAAAGAATGCCACCCTCTATGAACTCACCCTAACTTCTACATCAGATCTTGTATGCCAACAATCTATCTTCTTTGTAGCTGTTGTTTTCATGTCAAAGGGCCCCTAATTGCTGGAAATTTATTCATAAAAGCTTCTCCCATTTCCACACCCCCTTTCCTTCTCTGAAAAAATATGATGCATGCAAATTGAACTAAAAATGACATGCATTGTTATATACATCTGAAAAAAAAATATGCAATGATAAGCGTTCATGTATCCCATGAATACATCTTTCCGTTAGTATTGTCATTGTCGAAAGCGCTAGCATATGGCTTCTTTTTACAATTTATACTTATCGGTGCTTATACCGATGCTTGTTTTTATTTTTTTTTTGTATTTATTCTTTTTTGAGGGATTTCTTTTATAAATATATAAACTAGTCGTGTGCATACGGAGAGATTCAAATTTATTCCTTTCTTTTATTTTATTTCTTTTTGTATTTATTCTTGTTTGAGGATTTTTTTTATAAATATATAATCTAGTAGTCGTGCGCATATAGAGAGATTCAAATCTATTCAATTTGGTTTACCGAGCTTCACCTCTATTACAAAACTCTACATTTACTTATCATTTCATGTAAGTCAAGATTTTCAATTGTTTATTTATTTCTCATTTAAATTTCTTATTTTCAATTATAAATAGAATTCATAAAAATGGAAATTAAAAAAAATACAATTAAGGGTAAAAATAATAAATGCACACATTCACACATATACATAGACCCATACACACACATTCATACATAGACACATACATACACACACATATACACACATAGATATACAGATATGTACACACACACATAAACACGCATACATACACACACAAACACACATGCATACATAGGCACACACATACACACTCACATCCACACACACATACATACACAAGCATACATACACACATAAACACACACACATTAATATTGATGGAGTTCGAGGTCTGTAGAAGCACACGAATACTACAAGGAAGAAGAACAAGCTTGGAACACAACGCAACACAAAATGTATTACCAAGTGAATGTACTAAAAGATAAGTCGCACATTAGGGTTATAGATGTATATACAAGCTAGGAGAAAAAACCTCCTAAAGAAGGAAAAAAGTATCTGAGTGGTCCTAAGTGTGTTCATACACATCACTACCAAAATATATGAAAGAATCCCCTTTGGGAGTGATGCAATGAACAAAGGGGTGAGGTCGTCTCACTCTCTCGTGAACCCGGAACATTTGAGTATTTTCATAGACCAAAAAAAAAATCTCCATTTGGGAGCACAAAGTGTGCCGCAAGCCTGTGTGAACTCACTCTTAGAGCGAAGAGAAAAGATGGAGATATGAACTAAGAAGTATCTCACACTTTTTACGTGGCAAGATCCTAGAGAAAACATCGGACGGTAAAGGAAAGATGTAGATGCATCTATCCACTTCTACAAGGCAAAAGTTTCTGGCTCGCTACCCGATCTAATCTCTTGTGGCAAGCTAAATAGGCAGTGCATGCTGCATTGCTTGTGTGCATTATCGCTATCCCGTGTGAGGCTGCAATCCCGTTAGAAGAAGATTAGGTTTCAGGGAAGGGCCTGGCTGCTTCTCGACCTTTACCATGGCTTCCTCATGCTTCTCCTCGATGAACGGCTCCGTTGCCACCGCGACTACGTATCGGTCGGACAGTGGAGTTTACCTCGTTCAGCCTTCTCGTAGTCAAGTATCCTTGAGGCCATTTAAGAACTGCATGATTTCGCTTTCTGTCCCACGTACATGCTTTGGTAACAGTCATGGTATCAGTATCATAACGCAAGCGCACGCTGAGCTTGCTGTCGAGGATCTCCGAGACGTCGATGAAGTAGAAAGCGTAGATGCTTCCATTGATGACGGAGAGACTGACAATGGTGCCGCGCAATCTGGTTTCAAGCTATACGTTGGTAATCTGCCTTGGAGCTGTAACAGTGAGGAGCTTGCCAGCGTCTTTCAAAACGTTGGCAGCGTGGATATGGTAGAGGTAAAGTAAGATGTCTTAGTTTTTCTGCGTATTCCGTCGGTCAAGCTATAGAATTTTGAGTTGTTTGAGTTTCGTTCTTTTTGCCGGTGAGTTTGCACCTTTTTTGCTTGCGTTAACTAGTTGATACTCAGAATCTTTGCTAAACGAGAGTTCAAGATGCAACTTTTGGCCCATCTGTGCATTGAGTTCTCTGTGTCCGTCGGTTGTGTGTCGGTCACTTTCGTTTGCTTGACGTTTGTTTGCTTTACGATTGCTCTAAGGATCCCTATCTCGTTAAAGTTAAACCTCTCGGATTTCCTTTAGGCGCCAATTCGCCTTTTTGCCTTTCATACCATGAAGAGTACACCCCTAAACAACACTTATTTGGGATTTCTGATTTCTACCGTCAATGTGAATGGGTCTTCTTTGAATGGGTTATGGGGGACATGGTTTATAAATTAATTTGAATGGTGAAGATCTTTCTCAGAAGATGGTTTAGGCGTGTGGAGACTCTTTTTCATGGTTGGTTATTGAGTGCCTATTATTCTTGAGTAAGTGGTATGCGTTTGAATTCCTGGCTCTTGGAGTCCACTCATGCAAGCCTGTACGCAGGCATTTATGAAAGGCTCAACAAGGTTTGATTTCACTGAGGTGAACTCTTATAGGCTGGCGGTGTTGTAGATTTGGAACCCTTAGTTTTTTTTTTCAGAAAGTTCGGAAAAGGATGCTTTCATCTCATTTGAGAAGTTATTCTTTAAATTCTTGTGTTTATGTGTTTGATTATGAATTTGTGCAGTGTGTTTTATGAGTTTACGTCCAGTGTTTGATTATTTGGCTTGTGCAGGTGATATATGATAGGGAATCCGGCAGGAGTCGTGGTTTTGGGTTTGTTACTATGAGCTCTATGGAAGACTGCAATGCTGCTATTCAGAAGCTTGATGGAGCTGTAAGTGATTTCTCAGATATTTGCTAATGTCAATGTTTGCTTCAGTTTTTCTAACCCCTCCGGTTGCTCCAGGATTATGCTGGGAGAACGTTGCGTGTGAATTTCCCTGTACGCAACAAAGGTGAATCACCTCCTCGCTCATTCAGGGCATCAAACAATTCAAATAAGTTATTCGTTGGAAACTTAGCTTGGGGTGTGGATGACGCAATGCTGGGAGAGATGTTCAGTGAGTATGGTCAAGTCTTGGATGCAAGAGTTGTGAATGACAGGGAAACTGGTCGATCTCGAGGATTTGGATTTGTCACCATGTCCAGTGAAGCAGAAGTCAATGAGGCCATGAATAAAATGGATGGGGCGGTATGTACAATCTTTTCTTATTGTTTTACCAGATTGCTCTCTTTAGCTATTGCAGTTCATGCTTTTTGTCTTGTCTGTCGTATGCAGTCTGTTGAAGGAAGGAATTTGCGTGTCAATATGGCTGGTCAAAGGCCAGGTGCCAGGAATGATTTCTTCTAATTTCCTGGCCAACGTTCAAGTATCAATGGATTTTTGACTGAGATGGACAATACTCTGCTTACCAACACATATTGTCAGTCCACATCCAAGTGGTACAGCTTTATATGTCACTAGTCTCTATATTTGGATGCGAAAGCGTGGCGATTTTGAGTAAGCAGTTTATCTGAAGCTTGAGGGCTTAAATTGTCTCCTCCACATTTAACACACATCAACAACGAGTTATGTCAATCTTTCTAACTTCATGATCAGATGAAGGCAGAGAAATTGCTATAAACAGCGAGTTATATCCAGCATTTGTATTTCATATTTGGAGTGGAAAGCTCCTAATGCTAGGGGTTTTCTTGTTGAATGTGTGGGTTTGGTGGCTGGTTTTTTTACGCAACCACATTATTCCTCAAAAGACTATTCTCTTGAATTCGCAGTTTTTAAACTGCTTACTAGTAATTACCTTTAATTGAGCGTTTGCTTTGGAGCTATTGTTTAATCAGTGACATCAGTCCAATACAAACTCTACTCTTGCTAATGATTGGGAGCAGTTTTCAAACCGATCAATAGTAATTTTATTGCCTTGAGCTTTTGTCTTTGCAGATTTGCCTTGGAAGAAACTTCAGTCATATGCCAGAATTTCTTATTTGATGCTTTTGTTTTGAATTCCCGTACACTTAGGCATGTGGCAGAGTTGGTTGGCTTTGTTTTAAATTTCCTCTTGAGTGACATTTACACTTCTGCTTTGAATTCCCTCCCGAGCATTCATGAAATTCATTATATTCAGCTGAGCTAGATGCTTGTATATGGCACCTTTAACCATTAGGGGAGGGAGATTTTGCAGAACCCAGGCTGTCATTTTGCAGTGTGCCTGTGGACTGCAGATGGTTGATCTTGGCACATCGTAATTCCCCCTTTTTTTGGGTTTTGGCACGAACTTCGACTTCTAGTGATGAAGAGCAATACTATTGACAAATTTCGACCTTAGCATGAACTACTTTTTTCCAACAAATTTTATCTCAATTGATAGAGAACAATCTTACAAGATAAGAAGGGGAAGAGATGCGATCCTCTACAGGATACTGGTATTTTAATCGATAAAGAAGAATGTTAAAACCAAAGGGGGGTAGAGATGGTATGCCATAGGTTACGCTTAGGATAAGCAATGCATTCATTGTAAGGGCACATGAGATTGTTTACTCTGTGGGGGAATTGTATTTTCCGTTGTGCATGACTTCATTCCTTTCGTCTTACTCTAATTTGGGGGCAGATTGTTTTCCATCATACAGGGCGTCGTTCCTGTCTAAAGAAGGCACTTAAAAGGCCTTTGTCTGGTTGCGAGAGTATATATTTTAATGTGTTTCTTTACATATTTATCCTTATGTTGGAGCTATATGCACGCACTTTATGCTAATCTGTTCACTTCGATCTACTTTTTTAACCTGGTGTACTCTTATTTCTAATATTTCGTTTATATGCATTAATCTACATTCGTTTAGTTTTGTGGTTTTAAATTTATATATCCCCTTTTGTTATAGCTATATGTCATCTGTTGTGTATAAAATTTAATCTTTATATACATTATTCATTTCTTTGGATTTCGACGTGACCTTGCCTGTCATCATGCAGAGTTTCATTCACGCTTAAAGAAGGCACTTAGAGGCATTAGTCTGGTTACCACAGTAGTATATATTTTAATCTGTTTATTTACATCTTTACTCTCATATTTGGAGGTACTTGCACGCATAATATTATTCTGTTCGCTTCTATCTACTTTTTAATCTATTGTGTATAAAATTTAATCTTTAAACCATGGTTACAATTTTCTTTCTTCGGAATATGACGTAACCTTGTTGAATTAAATCTATGACAAGATCATCATTTCTGTATAACTTTGGAATAAAATTTGACAAGGTCATCTGAATTGAAGTTGTCAAGGAGATTTACTCGAGGGATGAGTGTGTGATGGTATCCTTTTCTTTATAGCTATAAGTCATATGTAGTGTATAAAATTTATACCATGTTTACACTTTTTCTTTTTCTTCCGATTACGATGTGGCCTTGCTGAATTAAATCTATGACAAGATCATCATTTGTGCATAACTTTGGGATAAAATTTGACAAGGTCATCTAAATTATACACTTATGTAGTTGTCAAGGAGAGTAACTCGAGGGACGAGTGTTTGATGGTATCCTTCTCTTAATAGCTATAAGTCATATCTATTGTGTATAAAATTTATACCATGTTTACACTTCTTTTTCCTTTGGATTATGATGTGGCCTTCCTGAATTAAATCTATGACAAGATCATCATTTGTGCATGACTTTGAAATAAAATTTGGCAAGGTCATCTAAATTATACACTTTCTTGGCACTAGTTGTCAGGAAGAGTTACTTGAGGGATGAGTGTGTGATGGTAAGAGTGTAGAGAAAAGATGCTGGAACCATTGTTGATTAGGTCTTTTTTATTTTTTGCCATTTCCTTACTCATTTCTACTTCCGTTTCCACTCCTATCATCTCTATTCATCCCCTTCCACCATTTGATTTCATCTTTTTTGCCCAAATCCACATTCAAGACTATGTACCTATAAGATAATAACCAAGAATAATGACTCAGTGGAATAAGATTGGTAGGCAGAGTAGTGAGAAGTCGAACACACTATTAGAAATATAGAGAGAAACAGAGAGAGAGAGAGAACTCAGATTCTCAAATTTGGCAGCAACAATCTATTTACAACGATGATTAGCCACCCGTGCACTCCCATTATGGAGTTTCAATGGTGTTTTTGACAGACTCCAGATGATGGGCTTTATAGTTATAGTACACACATTCATGATTTCACCATAATAATTGGGGCACCTAATCCTATGATTTAGTCATGATCACAAGGCTCACCTGATGCTATGATCTAGGCGTAATCATTGGTATCATCTGTAATTTGGAATACATCAAATTACCTCAATACTAGACTGGGTAAGGCACCGGATTGATGCATCAGACTAGTTGGCTATCGAACCATCGGATTGCCTGGTCACTGAAATTCCCAATTGGTTGATTGTTGAACTGTTATACCTCTTGAATTCCGGTGTGACTGAAGTATACACCTTGCCTAGCCTATTGACTCGACTCACATAGATCATCTAGTACCTTTGCTTCTCTCATGGAGACCTCATCACAAATGTCTAGACTCTCATAATGGCTTCTCCTCATAATGGGGTGTAACTTAAAGTACCATGGATCATTTGTGGTTGAGTATATCTAACACAACCCCCCCCCCCCCCTTCTTCAATGTTCACTTGCGGTGAACTACCTTCTTGGTCCAATGCCAAGCTTTGGAAGACGTCTACACACTTGCTCTCTCCCTAAAACCTTGGTGAAAATGTCTGCTCCATTTTCTTCTATTTGACAATAGCTCATCTCCATGATTTCGTCCTTGATTAACTCTCGCACTTAGTATGTGCATGATAAACAAGATTCTTGGCGATGGTTATGTATCTCCGGTTGTTGCATTTCAATCTTGTAACATCTTGTCCTTGAATTCTTATATGCCATAGGATCCTTCTCAACCATAGTGCTTCACATGTAGCAACACATGTTGCTTTGTACTCAGCTTCAATAGAAGATCGTGCTATGATCGGTTGCTTCTTACTGATCCAAGAAAGAATCCATGAACCTAAAGAAAAGCAATACCTAGAAATTGATTTCTCGAATCAATATCTCCTGCTAGTCTTAGTCACAATATCCACTTAGAGATGACCCTTCATCATAAAGAATACCATACACAATGGTTCCTTTGACATACTTGAGTATCCGTGTGCATGCCTTCTAATGAGTTAGGCACGACTTATTAGAGAACCAACTTACTACACCAATAACATAAGAGATATCCGGTATGCTATTACACAAGTAGATGAGACTTTCAACTAATCTCTGTATCTTCCAGTATCCATCAGAGATGAAGTATCTCCAATGGATAATTTTGTGTTGATCTCCATCGATGTAGAAATTTCCTTGCAATCCTCCATGTAGAATGCTTTCAACACCTGCCTCGCATACTTTTGTTATGAAATAAAGATCTTCCCTGGTTCTTGCTGGACTTCAAGACCTAAGCAATAATGCATTAAGCCCAAATCCGTCATTTCAAATTATGTACTCAAGACATCTTTCGTTTGTTTCGAAAGTGCATCATCATTTTCGGTAATCACAAGGTTGTCTACATAGAGTACAAACACAATTTTCTTCCCTCTTATCTTAGAACATACAAATTAGCATTAGAAGCACATCTTTTGAATCCTATATCCAAAAGATACCTATCTATCTGTTGATACCATGCTTTCGGGGCTTGTTTCAGCCCATACAATGTGTTTTTCAGCTTACATACTTTGTTCTCTGAATGGGGAGCCTCAAAGCATGGTGGCTCAAACACATATACCTCCTCCTTGATGTCTCCAATTAGAAACATTGATTTGATATCCATGTGGTATACTACCCATAGTTTATGAGCAACTACAACTAGTACGAGTCGAATAGTAGTCATCCTTGCTGTCGAGGTAAATGATTCATCGAAGTCAATGCCTTCGACTTGTGAATAGCCTTGTGCAACAAGTATAGCTTTGTACTTCTCCAAAGTACCATCACCCTTGTACTTTAGCTTCCAGATCCACTTGGTGTCGATGACCTTTCGCTTTGGAGATCGCTCCACTAGCTCCCAAGTTCCATTCTTCATGATTTTGTTGTATCCTGTTTGCATATCAGTTCTCCAATTTGGATCATGGAGTGCTTCTTCCACATTGGTCAGCTTCTTTGCTTGTTCGCCCATAATCTCAACCATCAATGTTGAGTTTAAGATGGGCCTCTCCCCGTCTCTATTCCTCTATTCTTTGTGATCACCTTGGACCATCCACAACCTGTTCTATTGACTGTGGGACGGGATTTGCATAATTATAGAGTTGCCTCACCCAACGTGGCAGTGGCTTTTCTATTTGAGTGACTCGTCATCTGAGGATGATATCATCTGTAATTCCAAACATAGCAAATTACATAACTATCAGATTGGGTAAACCATCGGATTGAACCACTGGACTAGTCGACTACTGGATCACGGGACTGCTTGGTCATCCTAATTCTAGACTGGTTGACTACCGAACTATCATACCTTCAAAATTCCGGTGTGACTGAAGTATATGCCCTGCCTAGCCTGCTTACTAGAGTCACATAGATCATCTAGTACCTTTGGTCTCATGTAGACTTCATCACAAATGTCTAGACTCTCATAATGGCTTCTCCTCATAATGGGGGCCATACAACTTAGAGTACCATGAATCATTTGCGATCACTTGTGGGTGGAGTATTGAGTATATCTAATTGTGGGTGGAGTATTGAGTATATCTAACAGTACCCACCTTTCTCATTGATTGTTCATTTGATTGTGTGTGTGAGATAGAGTGAGCGATTGTATGCATTTTGTATTTTTTTTGTTGTTTTCTTATTGTTTACAAGTGATCATAAGCTTCAGAAGGTAGTACAAGTATGGCATATCATTTTCTTGTTCACGAGACATCATGCTCACTCTTTGTGACAAATTGAAAAAGTTGACTTTTCACCATTGCATCGACACAATGCGATAAGCCTCCTAGCACCTTCCTAGTGCAATAGACATAGTTGCTAACCGTTGCAAATTTTACTACGTCATGATAGAGCTCTATCTATTATACATATTGTTTATTGCGACAAAACTTTGTCTATCATGATAGTCCCACCCTATTGTGGCAAGCTTAGGCTATCGTAATGGACCACCATGATGGATCGACCCATCTATTGCAACCGAACGATCTATCGTCACACTCTATCACGACATACTCTATAGCACAACTTTCCTTGTGCTATATTTTTCCTACATGATAATCTTACATTGGTCTCTAAAATTATGGAATTAGAACAAAATTTTTAGATTCTCTCTCTGTTAGTAAATCGTAGCTTAATAGTTGGATATGCATGTGAGGCCAACTCAAATTTAAATTTTGCCAAGTCAATTTTAGTTGAATAAGCTTGTTCTTCGAACATACAATCTCTTTATGGACCACAAAAGTAGACTAAGAGTGATCAAATTAAAGGTCTCCTTGTTGATTGTTATGTTAGGTGATATGGAGTTGCTTATAATTCTTGGATTCCTCTTAGAAGTTGGGAGGTCTTAGAGTACTTGATCTGTAGTCACAATCATATTTGGGGTTCTCCTTCCGTTTTGATTCCTGATGGAGGATGAGTTCCTCATCAACAATGAATTTTGGTGGATGTAGATCGATGGTTCTACCATCTCTTCCTCTTTTTCTACATCTTGAATATCTTTATCTTCTTTTGGTTCTTATGACTGAGGACTAATATCTTCTTGCACATTTGTGGCCCTTCATCTTTCAAAGCAACAAACCTAGACCTCTTGAGTGTGTGTAAGATACCTAAGCTAGACTTAGGTGGGGAATTTTCTTCGCTAACTTGAGTAAAAACATCATTAGCTTTCTCTTTTATCTAGACGTTTGCTTGTAGGAGACTTATTGTTGCTCATCCTTTTCAAATTCTCTTGCAAAGTGCGTGACACGCTTACACTCGAAGCAGGTATATCGCCTTCTTCATTTCAAAGGTTATAGAAGGAGCTAGTTCTTCTCTATGTCAACTTTGAGTAGTACCTCATGATATCAGTGAGGATAAATATGAGTAGCTATTGTTTTGCCTACTATTTAGTCAACAAAGTAATACCACTTGAGAGGTAGGTTTCGTAACTCTACCCACATAGGGGGGTAGGTTTGGTAGCTCTACCCACATGGGAACTCTCGAGGACTCATCTTCGAGCGGGTCAAAGGTGCCATACCACCAAGAAAATAGTATAGGTGTATTCCTTTTAAGCCATGGGTAATATGCAAGTACAACCTTTGTGTGTGATTTTTTTCCAAACAAGAAATAAAAGAAACATTTATCAAGTACGAACCTTAACAATAGAAATTCTCCAAGCCCTAAAGTTGTCAATAGACCACTTTTCGAGGATTTTCATAGACTATCAAGCGCCTTGGAAAAAGTCCACTAGGGTGGTATGGCTTTTGGCATTGGAATTTTCCTATAGAAATCTCTTTCTCTCTCTCTCTCTCTCTCTCTCTCTCTATATATATATATATATATATATATATATATATATATATATATATATATAGCCCGGGATGATGAACAATGTAGATTATTGATTTGGTCGAGTGAATGAACTCATCATGCAAATCATTCGCAAGTTGCTCGCATGTTCCACTCTTCCTTATTTGGAACATATTTGTTTTTGTTTGGGACGGAGACTTTAGGATCTTTTTTTTTTTCAGTAAAAGACTTGAAATTCTTTGTGCTCTATTTCTAAGCTTCTCTTTTTTTCTTGTGCTATTTGTGTACTTTTCCAGTCCTCAAAATCTAGTGATTGGTATTAGAGAAAGTTGTTGCTTCTTGGGGTGAGTTTTTGACTCGGATCGATACAAATTTCCTTGCAATGTGCTACTATAGAGATTGTGTAAGCCATATTCCCCTCAATGTTAGTTTTTATTTGGGTTTCTATGCACTTGTACAATTGCCTCAAAGTCCCTTGTAGGTGTAGTAGATCTTCATAGGTACTTCTTTTCAAGAAAGAATATTTTTTTGCATCAAAGTATGCTTACTTGCATGGAGGGGAACAATGATTTATCTCACTCATTGGCTACCAAGGATAGGTTCGATGGATCCAACTACCCATTTTGGGCAAACATGATGCACCATGTACTGGTTGCAATGGTGTTGCTGAATATTATGCAAAATGTTGGAGTACATCTTGTTACAACTGCAAATGTTCAAAATGTAACTAATGTAGGTAGTGCTGAGGATGTTGCATGTTCTAGTTCTAGTGTAGTGCTTATTTCTAGTCCTCCTTGCAACTCCTATTTTGATTACATCAAATACACCATCAACACCCCTAGCCATTGCAACACAACTTGAATTAGATGGTAGAGATGCAAGCACACATCTTTCATTGCATGTGCGTGTAGTATGTCTTTAAGCTTCATATTCATTCATCCAAAGCAATAAAGGATGCTTGATTTTGTTATTTATGGGGCTATATCCATGGGTTCTAAGGTTCAAGACCCTTGAATTTCCTAGAGAAATCCTTGAGAAACGTTTGGAGGACCCTTGGGTTTTATTCAAGAACCCTTGGGTATCTTATTTCATTCGAATGGTTTGAACCTTAGGTTTTTATCCTAAGGTGAGGGGCCTTAGTATTTGACTAATTTAGGTCAAGATCCTTGAGGTTATACGTACAAGTCTAGGGTTCTTCACTTTAAAAGCCATGCGATTTTCAAGTGATCCCATGTGAATCCACGTGAGCAAATGTGACTGCTTTACTTAGAAAGAACCCTTATTGGGAAACAATGTGACTTGGACACATGGCAAGCCTAGAGCCCTTAGGCTAATGGTATTTATATAGGTGGAGTTGGAAGGGAGGATACATACTCTCACTCTCACAACGTGGTCATTATCTTCAAGGCTTGGAAGCTTTATGACATTGGTATACAGAGCCATGGTTTATATGAGCATGATTTTGGCTTCAATTTTTTCCTATAAATTTGTGTAGATACAGTACTCCTTCGAATTTCAAAACTCCACACGATATTTTTACCTGGAATTCAAGCTCATGGGAGATCTAGTTTACCTCAATTTATGGTTGCAACTAGCTACTGAAAGGCCCATACAAAGGAGGCTAGGGGGTCTCATAGGTTCCCTGCTCCCTCCCTCCCCCAAGCAAATGCACAGCCAGAGGAGACCAATCCCCAAGTGACCATGTGCCCCCTCAAAGTGGGAACAAAGCGGAACAATGCCCATGCGTGCTCCATAGTCCTTCTTGGAGATGTGAGAAGACGGAATCAAAGAAGTTTAGAATTCTATGAAGGTTGATGAGTGGAGACAGATTCGTGGCATGCCAACAATGATCATGCATGTATTAGTGGAGTCACAACTCATCAAAAGGTAGCCCAAGCTGACCCACAACAAGAAGTAAAGCTCGGAAATAGAGTTGGGGAAGTACTTCATTTGCATTGCATCTTTCTCTCCTTTTTGAACTAGGATTGATTATTACATTACTTTCTTGTTCCAAAGTATTTATGGATGGGGGTTCATTTAACAATAGCATTATTTTAATTGATGCTCTTAGGTAGGAGGTAGATTATATGGCGGCAGGAGTTAGATTAATGTAATACACTCCAAGGCTTAAAGAGAAAGGTGTATAAGAAACATATGAGATTAATATATATCAAGAGCTAAATGGTTTGGATGTAAAAATGTATCATATCCAAGTGGATATGTTTATGGTTAAAGAAATCCAAATTGAGCTAGGAACCCTATGCACTTCCATGAATGAAGTGAAAGGGAAAATGGAGCAAATATTAAGTATGATCTACCCAATTTAACTTCTTCCTATACAAATGGATCCTTGTCGATTCCACGAAGGAACCCATTGATGAGTAAAGGATTGAATGTTCCATCACCCATCCAGAGTAATGTAACACTTAGAAATAAAGCTAAGGATTTCATCACAAATCCTTAACATACTACTTAAGATCTAGGATTCTTTCTTTGGCGAAATACTTAAATCCACCATCATTCTTAAGAGAGGGTAGAGATAGAAATAAAGATGCAGCCTTGACTTTTCTAGAGAAATGGCAAGACTTGCATCAACTTGAAAATACTTTTGAGTCCTATTGAGTCCTAGAAACTAGCCTCTCCCTTGGGCCAAAAGCCTACAAGTGGTTATGAGCTTGAAGGAATATCAGAGGATTCCAAGGACTTGGAATCAGTTTGAAGAACGTTTTAAAAAGGAGTTCTTACCATAGAACAAGGATGAACGTAATTGAGAAGAGTGGGACACGATCCTTCAACAAGGATGTTCCCTCTCCATATACATTTCTCGTTGTAGAGAAATTGTTCTCAAGGTACAAAACGTGGATGATTTCCATAAAGTAAGAGGTTTTATTCATGGCCTAGATAAGGAAATTAAACATAAAGTGAAGTGAAGTGCCCTTAAGAGTCTTGAAGGTGTGATAAAATTAGCACATATATATGAAGATCATGCTAAGACCAAGACAAAACCACTTGATCCTATCGGGGGGAATATGTTGGAAACAATGTCCCAAAATTTGAGTTTGACAGTGATAAGAGTTATTCTTGGTGTTTCCTCTTCAACAAATGCACATGGGCGCTTTGCTCTAAAAGAAATGCTATCATGGAATCCACCCGAATCCAAATCCTGTGGGCAGCAACCTGGCAACATGGGTACTTTATAGTGCTCCCAAACTTGGGACGCAAGATCAAATCCCACAGGACGCAGCAATGGACACGATCTTATTTTGAAGACCATGTTTTTCAAAAATCACGGCACCATTCACGGAATTTGTTTTCATGCTTTTGGTGTCATCGGAGATTACTTTTGATATACGCGATCGTATATCTAGCTATGTCTTCCATCATAGCTTTATGCTTTATTAAGCTATCTTTTCAAGCTTCTAAAATACTATATAAGAAGTGCCTTGCTCATTGTTCAAACATCACTCAATCACTCAAGGAAGCTTCAAGGAGATCTTGGAGGTAGTGATCAAGGAGATTTCTTGTACTCTCAAGGAGCAAGGAGGAGATCTTGGAGGACCTCTTGGAAGGAGTGCTCACATACACTTGGAGGAGTTGTGGTCTACATCATGGTGATTATCTGGAGGAGATTCTGCTAGCTTACCATCAACATCCATTGTTAATTTACTGTGAGTAGCAAGTCTATTTCGGTTCTTACTTGCTAGGTCACTCGTTTCTAATTTAGGTTGATGAGAATTTGGGTTTGCTGTAAAACAGTTATAAACTGTTCGTATTCTCCATATTCTCTCTCACACACACACACACACACACACACACTCTTCATACCTCTTAGGCACACAATTTCTTGTATCTAGTTCCTATTTCTGCCTAGATATAGATATTGTCTGTTTGTATCATATACACACATTGTAATTTGACATTCAAATATAGATAGTGTAGGTGAGCCTCATAGCTTACCGTTACACTTGTCCCACATGTTCAAGCCATTGGCATCAGACACATGCTATGCCACATGCTTGAAAACAAGGAGAATAGGGAGTCAAGGATCCTAGTCCATGAAGAAAATACAAGCAAATGCAACTACTCTGCTCACACAAAGGAGAGACATGCATAGGCACACACACGCCACTGTCACACACTCACAAAAGCATAATACATGAAATGTAAATAGTCTTGGAGTAAAAGAGAGCCTTCTTCCATTGATAAGGGATATTACATGAGAGCACGTCGACCAAAAGCTCCCTTCTTTACAAAAATGAGCTTCTATATATAGGCTAAGCTCTATTCCCCATCTGTTTCTTTGAAAAGTCAAAAAGTGGATCTCTCTCTAACTAACATATCTTCTAGGATATTCCAAAATCAAGTCTTGCAACAACCAAATCCAAAAACTCCATGCGTGGGATTTTTACGTGAAAATGTCCTAGAAGAGCCAAAATGGTGATATATTCAAGAGGTATCTTCCCTATGGTATAAGGAAATATTAAAAAGTGCCTTAGGGGAGTGTTCATATGTGACACTCAAGTATATACAAAGGGGGTTATTCTCATGGTCTAGGGAGGGTTCTCATGCACAATTGAGGATGTGTGCATACCCTACAACCCAACACAAGGCCAAGACAAGTCGGAGAAGAGGTTACTTCATCTTCTAGAAGATCCCCTATTCCTATTTTTGCTCAACAGGAGGTTAGTGAGGAAGAAGAAAATATAGTTAGTAGGGATCTAGTATTTGATGAAAATAATTTTCGGTTTGAAGATGATTGCAGGAAAGTCAAGCTACCATATGATTTGGAAAATGAATTTCCAACCCTCACTCAAGAAGAACAACAATTACTAGAAGATATCAACTCAGAGAATGAAGAGCAGATTGACTTCAAGGCTTGGAAGTCAAGAGGCTAGATCAAACTCAAGCAATTAGAAGACATACGAGAGTCTTCAAATCAAGCACTTAGGAGATCACAAAGAGAAATAAAAAAGCCCATAAGATATGGCTATGATACATCATTAGTTACCAAATATTCTGTGTATATCTCTAAAGATTCTATGGCACAAGAGCCTTCTTCATTTGAAGAGGCTAGGAAGAAGAAAGAATGGAGAGAAGCCATGCAAGAAGAAGTAGAAGCATTTCAGGAAAATCATGCTTGGGATCCAGTTCCCAAGAAGCGAGACATGAAGGTAATTGGATCTAGGTGCATATAGAAAATAAAAAAGAACTCAGATGGCTCTATAAACAAGTACAAGGCAAGGTTGGTGGCAAAGGGATTTGCGCAAACTCATGGAGTGGAATATGAAGAAACCTTTTCACCTGTGGCAAAGATGCCAACAATTAGGGTTTTGGTAAGTGTTGCTGCTTCTAAAAATTGGAATCTTTATTAGTTAGATTTCAAGAATGCATTCTTAAATGGACAGATATCAGAAGAAGTATATATGGCACAACCACCAGGTTTTGAAGAGGAAGATAAAACACGTTATGTATGCAAGATAAGGAAGACACTCTATGGTCTCTATGGTCTCAAGCAAGCTCCTAGAGCTTGGAACCATAGGCTTGTTACTTATTTGCAGGACCAAGGCTTTGCGGCTAGTAAGGCAAATTCTTCTTTATTTGTTAAGAAGAACAAATCAAAAGTTATCTACTTATGCGTCTATATAGATGACATCATCATTATAGAGAATGATGCTAATGGCATCAAGCACATTAAGGCTCAATTAATGGAAGAATTTAAAATCAATGATCTTGAACTATTAACCTACTTTCTTGGTTTAGAGCTTGTGTACACAGATTCTGGTATATTTATTACTCAAAGAAAGTATATACATGATATGTTGGTAAAGTTCAAGATGGACAACACTAAAATTGCAGGGACTCCTATGAAACTGAATCATAAGCTGAGTTCTCATGAAGGAGACTACTTGATGATGTTACATGCTATCAACAACTTCTGGGAAGTCTCAATTATACTACCCTAACAAGAGTAGACATTGCCTATGGAGTAAGTACATTGAGTTAGTTTATGCATGCACCTGGTAAGCCTCATATGGAACGTGCAAAAAGGGTGCTTAAGTATCTAAAGGGTACAATGAATGAAGGGTTGTTCTATCCCTTCACTTCTGACATAGATATAAAGATGTATTCTAATGCAGATTGGACTGGCTCCAAGGATGATAGGAGGAGCACTTCAGGGTACCTATCCTTTGCAGGTTCAAAGCTTATATCATGGTCATCTAAGGAGCAACCAACTGTGGCCTTATCTTCCACAAAAGTAAAATATAGAGGTTTGGCAAATGCAACTCAAGAAGCTATGTGGCTTAAACAACTATATGTAGACTTGGAGATAGACTCTTACACTCCAATAATCTTTGGAGACAACACTAGCATGTTAGGCTTGAGGGGGATCTGTTGACATAACTTATGCAAGACTTCATATGCACAATCTATCAATCCTTACTATGTCAATCTGTCAATCCTTACTATGTCTGGACCAAGGAGGAATGAAGATTGTAAGGAAATCAAGGAGCAATGAAGACCAAGCATGTTAGGCTTGAGGGGGATCTATTGACATAACTTATGCAAGACTTCATATGCACAATCTCTTATAAAAAGTTCTTCACATTTACCTTTGTAAAAGTGGTGCACATCCACGTGGAGTTAGGAAGCTCTAAAATCACAAATCATTTAGTTTTTGAGAGATGAGAGAATCTATCCTATACTTTAGGATTCACTTTTAGGTAGATCTTTGAATTTGTATTCAAACTTTGGCTCCAAGAACAACTATAAGAAGAGGATAAAAAGGACCCGCGTGTAATCTCAAGCCCATGAGATCATTCGGAAGAGATTTAATGTGAAGTGAGAGCTTATATCATAGCTCATTCAGCTCTCACACATTGAGCAATGTATGATTGCCAATGACACTGTATTTGTATATGATTTAATGCATATATGATCATTACATTCTCATTTTACTTCTCTGTTATAACTCCATCAGAACAGTGATCTTCTCAGAGCTTGTTCTCAGTGCATGATTAATCATTTGTCGTGATTTAAGGCATGGTAGCTTGAAAATACTATCTAGTACATGCCTACAAAGTTTCATTAGCATTGCTTTTGTGGATCGCGAGATATTAACTCACCTTTGCTCATTGGTTTATTGACCGTTGCACCGCGAAATTATCGGGATGATCTTATGATTTGCCAAACATCTTTCTCCACGTGTAGTCCATAATTTTTGATGAAATTACTCATGATTGATAGCTTACTAAGCTAATTAGAGTTTCCCAAAAGGAATTAAGCCAATTGCTGTTGTGCTCAGAGAAATGTTCAAAACATTGAATAGGTGTAGGAACACAAATAACAATTTTCTTGATCTTGGATCAACTCCTACCTATCTATTTTGATCCATTGATTAGTGGATCATATTCCAAGCAACATAAATGATTATTCATGATCATTAGCTAGCTAAGGAGGCCCACTACACTCTCCAACAATCATTCTTAGCAGGTGTGAAGCAGGATCTAGCAACACCACTTCATCTCTTGCGACTCTCCACCATCTCCTCCAACAAGAAGTAGAATGATATACACATACATACACACACACACAAGGTAGAACAAAGAGTGGAACAATGGAATCCTTCATTTAAGATCTCTTGATAGAAATGTTCATAAAAAACCCAACCTCAAAAGTAAACTCTCTAGCTTCTTTTATAATCTTTCACTAGTTTTGACCTAGTTCAGACTTAGAGTCTGCCCTAGTTAAAAAGTTAGGTTCCTAGACTAATTTGAAGGCTCAAATGAGCTCCAAAAATTATGAAAACTGATATGTAAGATCCTTTACACTCCTCAAGCTTGAGGACTCCTCCATTTTCACAAAACAAAGTTGAAATTACAAAAATTGTATTTACAGTAGTGATAAAGATCACTTGAAGAAGTGCTGTATCTGATTGCTTGTCCTTTCCTTCACCCTTGTAGTCTTTTGCAATTGGCAGTCATCCTTCATATATGGTGTAGAGTCTTGAGTAGCTCATTGATAGTCATCCTTCATGTTTGGTATAGAGCCGTGAGTAGCTTCATCTTTATTTCTTGAAGTCTTTGTCATGTAAGCTTAATTGACTACTACTCCTGTAGCTTCGCATATACAATATGAGTCCCGCCACTTGTGTGTATAATGTGTTGTCTGCAACTTGTAAAACTCACAAATAATAATGCATTGAGACTATGCACATATCAATAATGATTATATCTTACTCATATGCAACAAACACTTTATATTTGACAATTCTCAATAGATACCAAAAAAAAGGAAATAACTTATGACATGATATCATCATGGAAGCATCATATCGTGCTCAACATATAAGGATATGCACATCCATCAAATAAAATTCTTATGTATACAAACAACACGTGTATATATGTAAATCATATTGACCATAAAAAGAGATTCTGAGTGTTTTCATGTTATCTATCCATATGAATGATCGTGATCAAAAGAAATTGTGAGTGCTGTCATATACTGAATATATAGTCATTCATGATGCTTCAAACTATTGAAAATTTCTATGCATGCATTGTTTTCAATAACTTGTTATGTACTATTGAACAGTACATAACAGTACTATCAAATACATGCGAAATGAATACATAAAAGAGCAGCATGATGTCTAATTTAGAGCAACATATACAACCGCATATTACAGAAGCAAGGAACAGTGCAATAGATAAATAACGAGATGCATAAAATGATGGTATCTATAATTCTCTATAACACATAGCTACTATGAGTCGTGTGCATAATATGAATTGACTAGATAGTATTGTTTTTTATACTTTGAGTATATGTGCAAGCTGCAGTACTTGATTATCACAAGATAGGAGATGTGCAGTACGTGAGTATCACAAGGGAGGAAACGTACTGACACAAAAACGAAGAGACAAATGTAAAGGGGTTGACAACATATATAAATGTAGAATGCATGGTCGCTCAACAATTCTATTCTCTTCTAATCCTTATATACAGGTAGATTACAACGGCGAAAGAGCACCACGTGAGCTCTTCTTACCAAATTCCATTTCCTTAAATCAAGGAGAAATAATCATTATTTTTATATTTCTGTTACAAAAAAAACTATTTTGGATTTAGGAGCTAGAGTTGCGATTACTACCACTTCCTTATGGAAGCTTTGGGGCAAGACAACACTCAGGCCAACAAGAATGAAGTTGTGAATGGGAGATGGTTATATTGTGAAGCCCCTAGGGTTACTCAAAGGGATAATTCTCCCTATTTGTAGTGTGGACTTTGAACATACATTTTCCATATGTGATTTTGGTAAGAATCATTTCTATGAGATGATTTTAGGAAGACCCTTCATGCAATAGTTGCAGATAATGCAGGATTGGGGAGCCAATTCCTTGTAAAGACACCCACTTATGGATGTGTAAAGTTGCAGAAGAAGAGAAAAGGTTAACCTCTAGGAGCATAGGTGCGAATGAGAACCCTAGATCAAATCAAGACCCAACCTATGCACCTTTGGCATTTCTAGATGAAGAATTTGAACCCCATGGTTGGGTAGAGATCCTAGCCATGATAGATGTAGCTGTCAATGAAGAGCAATGGACCCCCCCATTGTGATGAAAATGGTTATGGCATCTCAAGTTCCACCATAGAACCACTTATGCTTAACTCCGTTATCGAGGAATGTGAGCCTAGTAGGACAACACTCAAGGAAGTTAACGATGAGGAAGAAGAGTCCACCATCATGGAACCATTTTGTAACTCAAAACAAGAGTACCTTTACTTTATAGAGGCTAGGACTCAAGAACTCGAAAAATGTAAACCAAAAAAGAAGTTGACTACAATAGAAGAAGATCAAAGTAAGAAAAAGAAAGGAACGAAATCCGTCCCCATGCAAGCAGAAGATGAAACATTGTTTGAAGTGGCAGAGAACTTTAAGAAGTATGACATAGAAGAAATGAAGATCATGATAAGAATTCCCAAAAGGGAAGCACTCGCAAGAGAAGCCTATGACAATAAAGAGAAGACCAAAAAAATTGTAGTAACCATAGAAGATGGCAAAGATAGATGTACAAACATAGGGCAAAATCTAAGTGAACAAGAAGAACATGATTTGATAGATTTGTTGAGAGAATATAGAGATGTATTTTCTTGGAGTTATAAGGATTCAAAAGGAATGGATCAAGGTATCTGGTCTCACCAAATCCCAATGTCATTGGAGGCCAAGCCTACCAATCAAAAACCTTACATCGACGATGATAATTATGTAGGCAAAATCAAGGAGGAGATAGATTGTTTGTTAAAAGAACGATCTATCTATGAAATTGAGCATACCGAATGGGTATCCTCCAGTGTGGCTATGCTAAAAAAGAATGGAAAACTAGGCATATGCACTAACTTGAAATAAGTTAATGCAACTATGATAGGAGATAGTTATCCCCTTCCTATCACCCAACATCTCTTAGAACGTGTAGCAAGCAAGGAAGTATACAACTTCCTTGATAGATTCTCAGGTTACAATTAAGTGGCCATCACCCTTGAAGACCAACATAATATGGATTTTTCCACAAAATGGGTATCTTTGCATTTTGTGTGATGCCCTTTGGGCTCCTCCTAACTTTCAAAGGATGATGTGACACATGTTTAAGGAATTCTTGTGAAAGAACTTAGAGGTCTATGTTGATGAATTGTGCACTCACTCCAACATCAATCAAACCCACATCCGTGAGCTTAAATATATCTTTGAAAATTTTAGAGAATATCAGGTCTATCTGAATAAAGAAAAGTGTGTCTTCATGGTCAGACACGACAAGATTCTAGGGTGCAGTGTCAAAGAATGGGATATCAATAGATGAAGATAAAGTTAAAGCCATTGTAGAGCTACCTAGACCAAGAATTTCAAGGAAGTAGAAGCTTTCATGGGTCACAATGCATACTATAGATGCTTTATTCACATGTATGGGATAATTGCAAAGCCCTTGTATAACGTTTCGACTAACTTTGAGTGGAACAAAGAGTGCGAAAACTCTTTCAATGATCTCAAATGATGATTGTGTTCAACACCAATTTTGACCACACCAGACTAGACCAAGCCATTTCAAGTTCATGTGGATGCTTCTAATTTTGTTATTGGATGTGTGCTAGCACAACCCATGGGCAAAGAAAATATTGAACTTCCCATTGAATATGCCAGTACACAATTGAATGTAGCAGAGAGAAATTACACAACTATAGAAAGGGAAAGATTAGGCATGGTGTATGTAGTCAAGAAATTTAGACATTATTTTCTTGCAAATAGGCTTAAGTTCTTTATGGATCACCAAGTTCTACTATACATAGTGAACAAACCTTCCTGCAGAGGCAGATTAGTAAGATGGTTCCTCTTACTAATGGAATATGATTTTGAATTAGTTGTTAGGAAAGGCAAGACTCACCTCTGAGTAGATCACCTCTCTAGAATAACTTTAGAAGAATCACCGCAAGGAGTATCGGATGAGCTTCCTGATGCTTACTTGTTCAACATGGAAGTAGTACCTGAGCGGGCTAAAGCTATTATGACTATTCTCACTTTTGGACCCAAACACCTCATAATGAAATAAAGGATAAAGAGGTGGTTAAATATCCAAAGTATCACATAATGGCAGGCAATATATACAAACACACTAATCAAGGAATCTTAGCTTGTGGTGTGGAAGAAGAAAAATACACTAAATGGTTGCAATTAGCACATGTAGGTGCATTAGAGCAGCACCATTCAAAACATCGAACCCTATAAATACTGAAAAGATTTGGTGTGTATTGGCCAAATATGGAAGCAGATGTCTATAGGATGTGTATGGATTGTCCAACATGTATTACTAGAACCTCTGGTGGATCAATGCAATTTATATCAAGGTTCGTTAATACCGGATTGGAGCAATCCATTAGTTGAATGTTTGAGGATGAAAACATTGCCTCAAGAGATGAGATTAGTAAGAAGAAGGAGTCTAGAGCAAGAGGCTCAAGACAATATTCTCATTGGAGATCATGTATATATGCATGGATGAGATGGATATATCAGATTATGTGTCCATGAAAGTGAGTATCTAAGGATCCTAGAAACCACACACCATGGCGTGGTAGGAGGACACTTTGGACCAGATTGAGTGATCAAAGACATTTTGTTCCTAGGTCTATGGTGGCCTACCCTTCATATAAATGCTCATACTTATGTTAAGAGGTGCAACATATGTCAGAGAACTCAATATCTGATACATAAGGATGAGATGCCACTAAGACCCATGATGGGAGGATTTGCATTCTCTAAGTGGGGAATAGACTTTGTAGGTCTTATTAATCCCCCATCCAGGAGTTCACATACCGAGTATATCATTTTCTCAATGGATTATCTAAGCAAATGGGTAGAAGTCAAAGCAACTAAGAAGAATGTCACACAAACAATAACCAAGTTTTAATTCAAAAATATATTCACAAGATATGGGTTACTGATAGAATTGGTAAGTGATCGTGGTACCCACTTCTTAAACGAGGTCATTGAGTACTTGTTACAAGAATTCATGCTCATTCAAAAGAAGTCTACCCCATACCACCCACATGCCAATGGACAATAGAGAGCACGAACAAGATCCTATGCACTGTGCTGACCAAGCTTGTTAACACTAATGTTGTACTTGGACACTTTAGTGTCCTGAAAAAGACACAATATTTGATTAGTTTTCTAGATTACTAAAAGGATCCATTTACAAATGTAACTATGGAACATGTTAGCATAAGGGTTGAATATTTCTAAAAAAATATAGTTTTCATTAAATGATAGAAACGATAAGATTTATTCCCTAATTTTATGATGCTAATTTTAGTATTGACACAAAAATTACAATGATGTCAGTTAGTGTTTATTCTTTATTAAAATCATGATCTTCTAATTTTCATTGTTGTAAATGCCATTGAATACTCTTCTTTTATATATGTAAACACTTTTCTATCCATAATCGAAGATTTTTAATGATTTTAACTAGATATATGGCATAAAATTAATCCCATATATATCATGATAGTGTTAGCATCTATGAATTATTTTGCAAAGTGATGGTATGAACATGACCCATTTTTTATTATCAAAATACTATTTGATAATCTTAAAGATAGAGATATTTTTTTGACAACCTTAGGAGCCAAATTTCCATGTTCTTTATTCAAGTTAAACAATACTACTATTTTCTATGCTAATAAAAGGCCATTTGATGAGCAAAAATTGCATATACTACATGATTGAAGTTAATATGATAGTTTCTTCTATATAAACTAGTTTAAAATGTTTATAGAGTTATTTTTATTGATATTATATTCCTTATATCATTGAGTAAAGCTATTTTTTGAGGATGAACTTTTATTTTTGATAGAGTGGAATATGGCAATTCAATGAAATATTGAGATTTTCAGTGGTATGCGAGACAGGTACAAAAATTATTGGTTCAAAGACATGTAGCATATTTGTATGATACTATATGATGGTTTTGAAATAAAAAATGAGCTATTTTAGTGCTTTTAGGCCTCAATATCATATATAAGGCTCTTAAAATGTATAACTATATAATGAGGACCTTATATTGTAGTAAAATTTTTATTATCAAAATGATTTTTCTAATTTGCAAGACTTGTCTTAGATGATTATATGACATTAAATTAACATTCGAAAAATTATTTCAACACGGGAAAAAAAACACTATATGGAGATATTTCATTATTCTCATATGTAAGTGTACAAAAAAACAAATTTTTCAAACCATATTCAATCATTTTTAAATTTTGAGTTATCAAAAAGGGGTATTTTTTAAACAAATATATTTTTATACAACCCCTAGGTATAACTCTTTGGGGTTTGAAGGTTTTTCCAAAATTTTATTTGGTTATTATGCATGATTGTTTTTAATTTTTTAGAAAAAAGGACACTATAATGTCCTGTCTTGGTACAACACTAGCGTTAATAATAAATGTTCTGATTGGGACAAATAGCTACATCATGCTATTTGGGCATATTGAATTGCCTATAAAACGATACCTAATGCCAACCCCTTTCAAACAAAGTTTGGCTAGAACATAGTACTTCCATTAGACTTTTTAATGATGTAATTTAATCCCTCACATTTGCACACTAGAAGTGAAATGAACCCAATACCTAGGTCCCTTCATACACCTTTTTTGCTACCCTGCAACAAAACTCTAATTCACCTATATTTCACTGATCCAAATCAACTAAGCTTTTAGCCACACTTAGTATGGTTCATAAAGTTTCCAACAAGCTATAGAACGCCTCAAATTAATCTGTGTAGGTTAGCCAACAACTCTGTACAAAACAAACTATGTAGAGATGTAGGATATGCAAAAATTAGGGTTACAAAGATACATCAATTTCTCTACAAGAGACTAAAGGGGGTGTGGGCTTGATAGCTCTTCCTTACTCCTTTGTGCATGTAACACCCTCCTCTATATTTTTCCCAACTGGGATTGCTCCATTTCCGCTCCTTGAGCCTTGGATGAATCTCTCCTTGAGCCTCCTTGAGTACATGTCTCTTGGTCTTCAATGACCTACAATACTTCCATGCATTTGATGACTCTTTGCCTCCTTCTATAGCTTTTGGATGCCTCTCCCAACTTTTCCACCACCTTAGTAGTACCTTCCCTGACCTTGCCCGACCTTGAGATTGCCCTAAGTGATCTAAGTCATTACTTTTGTCCACATTAAGGTCTTTTGCCCCATATCAAGTAAGCTCATAGCCTTTGAAAACTTTGTTAACTTGGTCACATCTAAGATTTTTGTGAAGATATTTGCAACTTCCTCCTTTGTACCTAAAAAAATGAAGATTAATATCCCCACTTGCAACCTTTTCCCTTGCATAATGGTAATGCACCTCAATATGCTTGCTCCTTGCATGATACATGGGATTGTTAGCAAGATGTAGGCTTGACATGTTATCTTCATAAAGTGGAAATGCCCCAAGTTGTATACCAAAATCTTTGAAGAGCTTCTTATGCCACATTTCTTCACATGTAGTGAGGGCTAAAGCTCTATATTCAGACCCTATTGAGCTCAATGCAAGTGTGGGTTGATTTTTGCTCATCCATGAAATTGCTTTTGTACCTAGCATGAAAACATAGTGAGATGTTGACCTTCTATTATCAAAACTCCCTGCCCAATCTGCATCACTCCATGCTCTTACTTGAAGTTCTTCATCATACCTATATAGCAACCCATAATTTACTGTACTCTTCACATACCTTAAAAATCTCTGCGCATGATTGAGATGTGTATGTGTGGCTACATGCATGAACTAAGATAGAACTCCAACTATGTAGCACAAGTGAGACCTTGTGAATGTAGCATAGATCAATGATCCCACAATGGTCTTGTATAGTGTAATGTCTTCTAGATTCTTAGCATCTTCCTTGCTTAACTTGACATTTGAATCCATAGGTTGAACTATTGGTTTGTAATCTATCATGCTAAACCTAAACAATACATCTAGAAGATACTTCTTTGGAGAGAGATAGATACCTTCTTTCCCATAGATCATCTCAATGCCAAGAAAGTACTTTAGCACACCTACATTTGAGATTTTGAATTCTCTTCCAAGCTTCTCTTTAATGGTCCTTATCTATGCAATATCATCACCTATCGGAAGAAGATCATCTACATATATGCATATCAAACATATCTTGTCATTTGTCTTCTTCACATACAAGGATAGATCTACATCACTTGGAGAGAAACCACATCTCTTCAAGAAGTCTACTAGCCCTTGATTCCAATCCCTTGGGAATTTCTTTAAGCCATAAAAGGCCTTCTTCAATGTGCAAACATAGCTAGGATGCTGTAGATATACATACCCTTGAGGTGGTTCCATGAACACCTCTTCTTGTAACTTACCATTCAAGAAAACATTCTTTATGTCCATCTGGTAGATAGGCCACCTTCTTGCTGCACATAGGCCTATGACAGCTCTAATGGTAGCCTTGTTTGCCACATGGCTAAAAGTATCCTCATAATCCACCCCTTGTGTCTGCATGAAACTTTTGGCGACTATTCTAGCCTTGTATCTTGCCAAGCTACCATCTGCATTCCTCTTGGTCTTGTACACCCACCTGGTTTGGACTATCTTCATCCCTTCCTTCTTGGGTACTAGTTCCCAAGTGTTGTTCTTCTTAAGAGCTTTGAACTCTTCATACATAGCCTTCCGTGTGCATCACATTCTTTCTCAACAAGGGACCTAAACTTTTGAAAGCATGAGAACACTTCTGATTTTTCCTTGATAACATATAGCCATACTTTTCTTGAGTGGTCATCAATGAAAGTGACAAAGTACCTAGCTCCTCCCAATGAAGCCTCTCTGCTAGGGCCCCATACATCTGAGTTTATAGACTCCAAGAGCTTAGAGGATGTGTACTCACGCTTTGGAAATGGCTTCCTTGCTTGCTTACCTAGTTGACGAGCATCACAAAGCTCATGTAGACCTTGGACTTCAAGATTTGGTAGTCCTTGCATTGAACCTACTTTGCACATGCTTTTTAACTTGGGAATATTGATATGTCCTATCCTCTTGTGCCAAAGATCAATCTCTGCAATCCTTTTGTTACCAATCGTCACATAACATACCTTTTGTGTGTAGGAGCAACATCTAGTGTGAAAAATCTACCTTCTTTCCTTCCCTAGGCAATGACCTTGCCTCCTTGATTTACCATGCACCCTTTTGCATCAGATATGACTTGCATACCTCTCTCTACCATCTGTCCTACAGAGATAATTTTCTTGGAAATAGATGGAACATGGAGCACATCTCTAAGAGTCTTGACAGATTTATCTTCACCTAGCTTGACATCTCCCACATGTGTAATGGGATGCTTAGTGTGATCTCCTATCTCCACACAAACTTTTGAGCTTGGGACCTACATATGAACAAAAGATTCATCCATACATGAAATCTTATTAGAGTATCCAAAGTCTATGTACACTTTGTGTCCTTGGGATCACTAGTGTAGCCATGTCTCATGGCTAGGAGGGTCTCCTTCTCATCATTCTTCTTGGAGTTGTTAACATAGTTCCCTTGCTCCTTGTTCTTCTTTCCTTTTTCATCCTTGAACCATCAATCTGAAGAAATATGATTTTTCTTACCACATATAAAACAAGTTTTACCTTGATGAGGGTTGTTCTTACATTTCTCATTCTTGCCCTTCCTTGAAGATGATGCCTTGCTATCTCCTTTTGAATTTCAATCTTGTTCCTTGGACTGCTTCCACTTGCTTTTTCCTCCTTTTCCCTTCTTGCCACTCTTGCCTTTGCCTTTGGTGGCATATAGGACCTATGAGTAAAAATCCTTCTTGGATGTGTCTCCTATGGTAAACTCTTCTACCACTAGGTGTGGGATTAGCTCCTCAAGAGTTCATAGAGGATCTCTATACAAGATGGTATTAATTGTTGATATATTTAGATAATGATGTGTATGAACACACTAGGACTGACAGGGTAGTTTTTGCCCTCTTTAGGCGGTTTTTCCCCAGCTTGTAAGATCATTCTGACTATTGCTGATCGTAGTTATTTTACATTGTTAGATGCTTTATTTGTGCCAGGGATCAAGAAGAATCTATTATCAATTTCAACTTTAGCTAAGATTGGCTTGGTTGTGAAATTTGTAGATGAGAGATGTACAGTTCATGGTCTGTCAAATGGTGATGCCATTATTGTTTTTGACATCTTATGTCGTGGGCTATATAAGCTCATAGACTATGAAAAATCTATGAATGATTCAGCATGTGCAATACATGATTCTCAGGCTTTGTCAGATGCAAAGCTTTGGCATCCATGCTTTGGTCATCTGAATTTTGCTAGTTTTCTATGCCTGTAGAAATATGAAATGGTGTCCTCTCTGCCCAAACTTGAGGGACCTGGTAAACATGTTTATGAAGGTTGTATTTTGGGCAAAATGCAACATTCATCATTCCCAAAGTATGTTTCAGTTCGAGCTACTCACAAATTGCAGCTTGTTCACAATGATGTCTATGGTCCTATGCAAACACCCTCTTTTGGAAACTATCTTTACTTCATGACTTTCATCGATGATTCTTCCTAGCATGTATGTGTATATCCATTGAAAGCAAAGTCCAAAGTGTTTATGTGCTTGAAATAGTTTTTGGTTTTGGCTAAAAGCTCTTAGCATGTAAAACATGCACCCTCTGTTTTGATCGGGGGGAATATATGTCTTCTAATTTTAATGCATTTTTGGCTGAGCGTGGGATAAAACATCAGTGTACATTGCCGTATACACCTCAATAGAATGGAGCCCTTGGATGGAAGAACATGTCACTCATGGAGATGGCGAGGTGCATGGTCAAGAGTCAGGCTTTACTACATAGTTTCTAGCTTGAGGTTGTTATGTGTGCAACATATGTACTTAATAGGTGTGCCACTAAAGCATTGCAGTATATCACTCTGTTTGAGGCTTGGCATGGTCACAAGCCATCTATTTCTCACCTACGTGTTTTTTGTTGTTAGGCATATGCATTAGTTCCTGAACAACAATGCAGGAAATTAGCTAATAAAGCAATGAAATGTATTTTTGTTGGGTAGAGTTTTGAAAGCAAAGGCTATCATCTGTATCATCCATAGTCTAAATGCATTTTGGTTAGTTGTGATGTTGTTTTTGTGGAAGATGCTATTCAGCCATTACTTTCATGTACTAAGGAGACATCCGTTAGCTCCAAAAACATGTATGACACTTTGCTGCCTCTTTTTACAAGTGGATAGTCTAGTGCTGATCCTAATGAGGAAACTTCTCAGCCTTTACAAGCTTCATGTTGTTGGAGTTTATTGATCTCCAAAGTACAGCTAGACACAGGTGAAACCCAACAAGACCTAGTTGACTTTTTCACAAACTTGTATGCACAGACCACTTTTCTTGCAGAGCAAACTGCTCTTTACTCACTTAGAATTTTCCAAAACTATTTCACATACATAAACTAGACTCTAAGAGCTTTCCAACAAGCTATAGAACACCTCAAATCGATAAATACACAATGAGCTATGACCTTTGCAATATGCAGCTTTAATGGAGACCTTGAAACAGAGATGAACTCGAGGACACACATCAGTTGCAGAGACTACTGCTCTTAACTCACAACTCCAATGAATCTTAAACTTTCCAGAATACATGTAGACTTTGCGAGCTTTCTAACAAGCCAAAAAACACATGATTTGGATACATACACAAGGCGATATGACCTCTGCAAGTTTGAGGTTTAATGGAGACCTTCAGCAGGGGTAAAACCAGAGAATACACACTACTTGCAGAGAGTACTGCTCTCAGCTCACAAATCCAATGATTATGAAAATTTACAAGAAGAAAGTAGACAGTAAGAGATTTCAAATGAGCTATCCAACATGTAATTTGGATATATAATGAGGGATATACAAGCTCTGCAATCTCTGCATACAAAACTACAACAGCATAGAGATACACATATGACTCTCTTGGACATCCCACAAGATCACGACTTTTCTCCTCTTTTTATAGCATGGGAAACTCATCTAAAACCTTCCTAATACATCTAAATTCGTGATAGACACTTGGATGGAGGTATTACATGAATCAAGTGCTCAAATAAGCAAAGTATTGATGGACTTTGAGAACTAGCCACATCGACCTTCCACTAGGACACCACTGCAGCTCCCTTGTGACTCACTAATTTGACTCACCATGTTCTAGAACTCACATGGTATTTTTGCTACATCTTATGAATAATATGAGCCTTCTTGAAGTATTTGAAGACTTCCCAAAGGTATTTACATAATTTGAAACTTGTACCCTACATAAAAAAAATGTTCGCAACATTCTCCCCCTCAAGTTTCAAAGGGTATTTCCTTCATGCCAAGAACATAGTTGAATTTTTGAAGCTTTGGTCCATCCAAGGATTTGGTGAAGATGTCTGCAACTTGATCCTTTGTTCCCACAAAAGAAACTTGTACTTCATTGTTTATGGCCTTCTCTCGAACATAATGATAGTGAACCTCTATATGCTTTGTTCTAGCATGAAAGATAGGATTTGAGGTCATATGAATGCTACTCAAGTTATCCCCATATATCTGTGGTACATCAACCTGCACATTCAAGTCATGAAACAGCTTTTTAAACCACATAACCTCAATAGTAGCCAATGCTAAACCTCTATACTCAGCCTCTGTAGAAGATAAAGCAACAGTAGGCTGTTTCTTTGAACTCCATGTTAATGTCTTGTTTCCTTCTATTACCACATATCCACTTGTGGATCTTCTGTCATCTTTGCTTCCAGCCCAATCTGCATCACTAAAGACTTTGAGAGTTAGATCAACATCATGACTATAAAATAATCCTTCTTTCATGGTATCTTTCAAATACCTAAGCACTCTTTTCACTGCATGCATATGAGGTACTCTAGGTTCATGCATAAACTATGACAATACTCCCACTGCATAGCATATATCAGGTCTAGTTTTTGTTGCATAAATCAAAGATCCTACCATGGATCTATATGCATTCATATCATGCAACTCATCACCTTCCTTTGCACTCAACTTTACATTACATTCCATTGGAGTAGAAACAAATTTACATTCCTGCATACCAAACCTTTTCAGCATATCACATATATACTTTCTCTGTATCAACCACATACCTTCATCGCTATACACAATTTCAATCCCAAGAAAGTATCTAAGCAAACCAAGATCTGAAATTTTAAATTCCTTTCCCAAATTACCTTTTATCTCATCAATTTCTTTTGCATCATTCCCTGTAATCAACAAGTCATCCACATAAATGCATACATAGACACACATGTCATCTACATGTTTTACATAAAGTGAAGGATCAGCATGACTCGCTGTGTATCCTTGCAACATAAGATACTTTACCAACCTTGCATTCCATGCCCTTGGCGCCTGCTTAAGACCATACAATGCCTTCTTTAACTTGCATACATGATTAGGACATTTTGCATCCACATAACCATCTGGTTGTGACATATACACTTCTTCATTTAACTCACCATTAAGAAAGGCATTCTTTATATCAAGTTGATATATATTCCACCTTTTACTTGCAGCTAAAGCCAACAAAGTTCTTACCGTTGCCATGTTTGCTACTGGACTAAATGTTTCCTCATAGTCCACTCCTTGAGTTTGATTATATCCTTTTGCTACAAGTCTAGCCTTATATCTTGACACACTACCGTCACTACTTCTTTTAATCTTAAAAACCCACTTGCAACCAATTACCTTTTGTTTTGGTGTCTTTGGAACTAAATTCCAAGTCTTGTTATCATGTAGTGCTTCCATTTCTTCTCTCATTGCTTTCTCCCACTTTTCATCTCCTTTTGCCTCATCATAACATGTGGGTTCATTTTCCTGCTCAACTTTTGTCATAAAAGCATAATGAGTATTCATAAAAGATTCATAAGTATACCTTTGAGGTTGCTTACTCACTCTTGAAGTTCTTCTTACCTCCAATGTAGATGCTCTTCCTTTCTTATTAGGAACCTTTGATGATTCTCCATACTCACATACATCACTAATTTCCTCTCCTTCATCATTAACTTCAACAAGTTTGAGTTTACCTTTACTTTTAACACTTGGAGGTGACTCTTGCCTTAATCTTCCATTGAAAGGTGATCCTCTTTCTTCATCCAAACCACTCCTTTCATAATTTAAACTTCCTGATGGCTGAACTATGCATTCATCTCCTTCAACCACACCTTCTTCATTTTCATCCATGACCTGCAAACAATTCTTATCTGCATACCATGAAAGTGATTCATCAACATTTACATCTCTTGAAACAACCACCTTATTGGTATGAGGATTATAACATCTATATCCTCTTTGAGTATCTGCATAACCAATAAATATACACTTTTCTGATTTCACATCAAGTTTTGATCTCACTTCACTAGGTACATGTACATAACATACACAACCAAATACTTTCAAATGACTTACACTTGGTTTCCTTCCATGCCATACCTCATATGGTGTCAAATGATGAACTCGAGCAGTCGAAACTCTATTCATAATGTAAACACTTGTGCTAACAGCTTCAACCCAAAAATAATTAGGCAAACACATATGTTGAGCCCTGGCAAGGTCGAAACCGGCACCATCCCCCCTCACCTCCTCTCATACCCCACACCCCTCCATCCCACCGCCTCCCCCCCCTCCATACCTTTCCCGCAGACCCCCCACTCCATCCCACCCCCCCCCCCCCTCCATCCCACCGCCCCCCCTCCATAATCCCCCGCGTTTCCCCCCCTCCATCCCACCGCCTCCCCACCCCTCCATACCTTTCCCGCAGGCCCCACCCACTCCATCCCACCGCCCCCCCCCTCCATCCCACCGCCCCCCCCCTCCATAATCCCCCGCGTTTCCCCCCCTCCATCCCACCGCCCCCCCCTCCATCCCACCGCCCCCCCCTCCATCCCACCGGATGGAGGAGGGGGGCCTACGGGAAAGGTAGAGAAATTGAAGGAGGAGGGGCGGTGGGATGGAGGGGGGGGGCGGTGGGATGGAGGGGGGGGGCGGTGGGATTGAGTGGGGGGGCCTGCGGGAAAGCTATGGAGGGGTGGGGAGGCAGTGGGATGGAGGGGGGGGAACGCGGGGGATTATGGAGGGGGGGTGGGAGGTGGGATGGAGGGGGGGGGCGGTGGGATGGAGTGGGGGGTCTGCGGGAAAGGTATGGAGGGGGGGGGGGGCGGTGGGATGGAGGGGGAGTGGGGGTTGAGAGGAGGTGAGAGGAGGCGGGGGGATGGTGGAGGGGGGGGGCGCCTACGGGATTGGAGAGTATGGAGGGGTGGGGAGGCGGTGGGATGGAGGGGGGGAAACGCGGGGGATTATGGAGGGGGGGGCGGTGGGATGGAGGGGGGGCAGTGGGATGGAGGAGGGGGGCCTGCGAGAAAGGTAGAGAAATTGAAGGAGGAGGGGCGGTGGGATGGAGGGGGGGGGGCGGTGGGATGGAGGGGGGGGGCGGTGGGATGGAGGGGGGGAAACGCGGGGGATTATGGAGGGGGGGGCGGTGGGATGGAGGGGGGGGGGGGCGGTGGGATTGAGTGGGGGGGGCCTGCGGGAAAGGTATGGGGGGGTGGGGAGGCGGTGGGATGGAGGGGGGGGAACGCGGGGGATTATGGAGGGGGGGGGGGGCGGTGGGATGGAGGGGGGGGGGCGGTGGGATGGAGGGGGGGGTGGTGGGATGGAGTGGGGGGTCTGCGGGAAAGGTATGGAGGGGGGGGGAGGCGGTGGGATGGAGGGGTGTGGGGTATGAGAGGAGGTGAGGGGGGATGGTGGAGGGGGGGGCGCCTACGGGAAGGGTGGAGAGTATGGAGGGGTGGGGAGGCGGTGTGATGGAGGGGGGGGGGGCGGTGGGATGGAGGGGGGGGGGCGGTGGGATGGAGGGGGGGAAACGCGGGGGATTATGGAGGGGGGGCGGTGGGATGGAGGGGGGGGGGCGGTGGGATGGAGTGGGTGGGGCCTGCGGGAAAGGTATGGAGGGGTGGGGAGGCGGTGGGATGGAGGGGGGGAAACGCGGGGGATTATGGAGGGGGGGGGGGGCGGTGAGATGGAGTGGGGGGTCTGTGGGAAAGGTATGGAGGGGGGGGGGGGCGGTGGGATGGAGGGGGAGTGGGGGTTGAGAGGAGGTGAGAGGAGGCGGGGGGATGGTGGAGGGGGGGGGGGGGCGCCTACGGGATTGGAGAGTATGGAGGGGTGGGGAGGCGGTGCGATGGAGGGGGGGGGAAAGGCGGGGGATTATGGAGGGGCGGGGGGGCGGTGGGATGGAGGGGGGGGGCGGTGGGATGGAGGAGGGGGGCCTGCGGGAAAGGTAGAGAAATTGAAGGAGGAGGGGCGGTGGGATGGAGGGGGGGGGCGGTGGGATGGAGGGGGGGAGCGGTGGGATGGAGGGGGGGGAAACGCGGGGGATTATGGAGGGGGGGGGTGGTGGGATGGAGGGGGGGGGGGTGGGATGGAGGGGGGGAACGCGGGGGATTATGGAGGGGGGGCGGTGGGATGGAGTGGGGGGTCTGCGGGAAAGGTAGAGAAATTGAAGGAGGAGGGGCGGTGGGATGGAGGGGGGGAAACGCGGGGGATTATGGAGGGGGGGGGTGGGATTGAGTGGGGGGGGCCTGCGGGAAAGGTATGGAGGGGTGGGGAGGCGGTGGGATGGAGGCGGGGGGAACGCGGGGGATTATGGAGGGGGGGCGGTGGGATGGAGGGGGGGGCGGTGGGATGGAGTGGGGGGTCTGCGGGAAAGGTATGGAGGGGGGGGGGGGCGGTGGGAAGGAGGGGGTGTGGGGGTTGAGAGGAGGTGAGGGGAGGCGAGGGGATAGTGGAGGGGGGCGCCTACGGGAAGGGTGGAGAGTATGGAGGGGTGGGGAGGCGTGATTAGATGGTGGGGACGGCGGGGGTAGTCGGAGGGGTGGGAGAGGGTATCGAGAGGGTGGCCGCTGCGGGTATAAAGATTATGGAGGGGGGGGGGCTGTGGGATGGAGGGGGGGGCGGTGGTATGGAGGGGGGGGGGAGCGGTGGGATGGAGGGGGGGCGGTGGGATGGAGGGGGGGGGGGGCAGTGGGATGGAGGGGGGGGGCGGTGGGATGGAGTGGGGGGGGTTTGCGGGAAAGGTATGGAGGGGGGGGGGCGGTGGGATGGAGGGGGTGTGGGGGTTGAGAGGAGGTGAGGGGAGGCGGGGGGATGGTGGAGGGGGGCGCCTATGGGAAGGGTGGAGAGTATGGAGGGGTGGGGAGGCGGGATTAGATGGTGGGGATGGCGGGGGTAGTCGGAGGGGTGGGAGAGGGTATAGAGAGGGTGCCGCTGTGGGTATAAAGATTATGGAGGGGGGGGTGGGATGGAGGAGGGGGGGGCGGTGGTATGGAGGGGGGGGGAGCGGTGGGATGAGGGGGGGGGGGGGCGGTGGGATGGAGGGGGGGGGAAACGCGGGGGATTATGGAGGGGGGGGCGGCGGGATGGAGGGGGGGGGCGTGCGGGAAAGGTATGGAGGGGTGGGGAGGGCGGTGGGATGGGAGGGGGGGAAAACGCGGGGGATTATGGAGGGGGGGGGGCGGTGGGATGGAGGGGGTGTGGGGGTTGAGAGGAGGTGAGGGTGAGGCGGGGGGATGGTGGAGGGGGGCGCCTACGAGAAGGGTGGAGAGTATGGAGGGGTGGGGAGGCGGGATTAGATGGTGGGGATGGCGGGGGTAGTCGGAGGGGTGGGAGAGGGTATAGAGAGGGTGGCCGCTGCGGGTTAAACGGAGGGGGAGGAAGGTGGAGATGCGGGGTTAAATGGAGGGGGAGGTTTACTGAAGCTGAGGCAGCAAGGATGAATGAAAGGGTTCATCTTATAGCAAGGAGGAATGAGGGATTACCGCACAGAAAGGGAGGTTCATCTTAAAAGAGGACTTAAAAGAGAGGAGAAGCAAGTTCCCCTCTCATCCATTCAAGAGAGAAACAAAGAAAAGGGTATCATTGAAAGTACTTGTGTAGAACTAGGGGCCATCCAAAAAATTGGCGCCCAATTTTATTTAACTATGAATTTTAATTTATTTAATTGAGGAAATAAACATCAAAGAAAGAAAGATGGCACCTAAAATTGCGTGGGCATTTTGCTGATTATTAATACCTATTAAAGCAATCCAAAACAATTAGGCAACAAAATAAATGAAAATGCAATGGTTATGACATTTTATGATAAGCCTTGAGTCTGGAAATGTTTACTAAGGGTAGGGTGTCGCCATCGAGATTTTCCAATTGCACAGCACCCCACTGCAACATCTTTGTAATGCGAAAAGGACCTTCCCAGTGAGGGATCCATTTCCCTTTTGTTTGATTAGAAAATTGTGGTCTGTGTAGTAGAGCTAAATCACCGGGCTTCAAGTTGGTTTGCCATAAATTTTTGTCATGAGTCTCCTTCCTCTGAATCTGAATCTTCTCTAACTATTTGGAAGCTAAAATTCTTGATTCTTCCAGTTTATGCAAAGCCGTTAGTCGGGCTTGAACTCTTAACCCATTTTTCTCAATTCTGTCCGTTCTGATAGAGCCCCTGATGAACTCAAATGGTTCAATGGGAACAAAGCCATAAACTAGTTGAAAGGGAGAATACCCGGTCTCTTTATAGGCCAATCGGTATGCCCATAATGTGCCCAGATAAGCCTGTCCCCAAGAAGTAGGCTGAACATGCATTCTTTTCGTAGCATTGAAATTAATACCTTGTTGGTGATTCGGCTTGTCCATTAGCTCGTGGGTAGTATGCACACGAAGTCCTATGTAAAATGCGATATTTGTCGGAAATTTCCTGCAGCATTTTGTTGACAAAATGAGTACCCTGATCGGTACAGATTTCAAGCGGACACCCAAACCTGCAAATGATGTTACTATACAAGAAGTCAACTACTGTTTGTGCAGTGCAGTCAATGGATGCAATAGCTTCAGCCCATTTTGTCGCATAGTCGGTGGCTATTAGTAAGTACTTTTCTCTTTTAGGAATCGCCACAGGGTATATAGGCCCGACAAAGTCTAATCCCCACTTCTCGAAAGGTTGCCAAGAAGTGGAAACCATTAAAGGATTATGCCTTTGCTGGTGGGCTTAGGGCCACACCTCTGGCACACATCACATGTTCTTCTCCAATCATCTGCATCCTTAAATAGAGTAGGCCACCATAGACCAGCATCCATTATCCTTTGGCTCATGATATGCCCTGGAAGGTGCCCCACCACCTGTTCCTTCATGTGCAGAGCGCAGTTACTTCCCTCACTTCATCTTCTCCAAGCATTTCCTAATCTTGTCATCCTTGCCTTGTCTATATAATTTCTCATCAATTAAGGTATATGGCCTACTCTTGATTAGCAGTCTCTTCCTTTGAACAGCACTAGCCTTTTCAGGATACAGCCCAGTTTTAATGAACTGCTTACTATCATTCATACCATCCTTGAGCTTGTACAACAAACAGATGAGCATCAGGAAATCATCATTTGATTTCCACTGGCTTGATCCATCATACTTATTCTGGACAGGTGGTCTGCCATAACATTCTCTCTACCTGGTTTATGAATTTACCGCGAATCAAACTCCTGGAATAACAATAACCACCTCCATATTCTACCAGTGGCTTGTGGTTTATTGAGTAAGTACTTCAGAGGTTGGTGATCAGTTATAATAATAAATTTCACTCCCAATAGGTAATGCCGAAATTTTTGAACCGCAAAAACCATGGCTAAGGCTTCTCTTTCTGTGGTGTTGTAATTCCTTTCAGCCTTAGTTAAAATTCGACTGGCATATTGAATTGGCCTATCCATCTTAAATTCTTCACTAGGTTGTGTTAGAACTGCCCCTACTGCATATGCACTGGCATCCACATGTAAATGAAACACTTTTGACCACTGAGGTGTGATCAAAATGGGAGCAGACACTAACCTTGCCCGGAGTGTCTGATATGCCTTTTCCTCTTCTTGATCCCATTTAAAAGGAACCTCTTTGCCTGTGAGCCTAGCCAAAGGTCTGGCTATATCTGCATACATTTTAATAAATCTGCGGGTGGGTATCCTGTATGTCCTAGAAAACTTTGAATCTCCTTTGCAGATTTAGGCCTGGGTAATTTCAATATAGCTATGATCTTATCTGGATCAGGTGCCATACCTTTAGAAGATACCACATGCCCTAACAAGGTACCTTCGGTCACCAAAAAATGGCATTTGTTTGGATTCAGTTTCAGCTTTGTTTCTCTACACCTCTCAAAAACTTGTTTTATTTGAAGCATCTCTAAACAGTCCAATGGGGTTTCTTTAAGAGTACCTGAAAAGATGAGAAGTCATCCATGAAGATTCTTAATGACTCTAGTAGCAATGGTCCAAAATGAGATTAACGGTTCGGTTGAAGGTAGCTGGAGCATTTCTTAATCCAAAGGGCATCTTCAGATACACATAAGTTCCCCAAGGAGTAATGAATGCTATCTTCTCTCGATCCCCAGGGTGAATGGATATCTGATTGTATCCACTGAATCCGTCCATGAAACTATAAATGGAATGACCAGCTACTTCTTCTACGACCTACTCAACAAATGGCATTGGAAATCCGTCTTGAATTGTGACCTTGTTTAATGCTCTAAAATCCACACAAATTCTGATCTTGTTAGTGTTTTTCTTTGGCACTATCACCATGGGGGATAGCCACTCCGAATGCTCTACAGGAATGATAATGCCTGCATCTTCCATTTTCTGAATTTCGGAATAGACAGCTTCAGCATATTTGGGATTCAACCTATAACTTTTCCCTCTTACTGACTTTGCTCCTTCTATCAAAGGAATTCTGTGTTCTCCATAACTTGATGGTACTCCTTCTAAATCCTTATAATGCCATGCAAAAACATCTGCATAATTGTTCAAGAATGTTCTGACATTTTCCAGGAGCCCTGGGTGGTGCCACAACCAGGTGGCCACCAAAACCGGTAGGTTATTATCTTGAATATCTAAATGTATTTCTTTGACAGGATCTCTCTCTACCATACTTCCTTTGTGCTCTGTTTCTTCCTTGTCTTCTTCTACTAGTCTTCTGTGCATTGCTTCATAAGCAGGTGTCTCTTGAATTTCAATGTGTTCTTCTTTTTCCTGCATCCATCCTGCAGGTATTTCTTGAATAGGAAAAGAGTATTCTTCACTAGAGTCCGTTACCTTGCCTTTGGCCTTGGCCTCTGCCTTATTTATAGATTTGATATCCTCCTCTGAGTTGTCGTTGAGGGGTGTCTTTCTGCCCCTTCTGTGGTTCGTGATAGGCTCTCCCAATCCATCAGCTTGGACTTTTTTGTCACCTTTATCATGATCTTCAATTGTGTACGAATTATTGATAAAAATTCCAAAACAAGAAGAAGAGTTGTCTGCATGTAGCCACTTTAGAATATCCTCTTCTTCCTCAAAATCTATCTGGGGTTGATCTTCTGGTTCTGGTTCCATGCAAATGCCAACCTTTTGCATCATGCTAGTGTTTCCTTTGTCATCCGGGCCTTCTTCCAAGTAAAGCTGTGTCAGCTCTTGCCCTTTCTTTTATACCCACATAGTGTCCTTGCCCCAATCATGGATGACACTTGCGTGTCTCAACCATGGTCTCCCAATTAAGAGGGGAAATCCTCCTTCAATCTGGGGCAATCTTAAAACAACAAAATCCAGTATGAACACATTGCCTTGTATCTCAAGTGGGACTTTTGGAATCACTCCCACAGGCCTTACTTTGCTCTGGTCCGCGAGGGTAACGGTGAAATTTGCCGGTCTGGAAGGGTGGAGTCCAATTTTTTTCATTGTATGTTCAGGCATCAAGTTGATACCAGAACCACCATCCACAATAACGCCCTGAAATTCATGACCTTTTATAGATACTGTCAGTCGAGGACTTTTATAATCCGTAAGGGGTGCTTCCCCTACAATTATTCCTTTATGTAGAACAGCAGTCTTGGCCACTAAACTTGTAGTAGAAGCCTTATCGATTATCTGCAGTAACTCTGATCTGAATTTTCCATCCATCTTTATTAGATCAAAAATACTAACCTCTTTCTTCATAGACTTGAGTAGTTTAGAAGCTTCTGACTCTTTAATTGAATTGGCTCCACTTGACTTATTCAACTCTTCCTGAGCTCTAATGAATGCATGCCCAATGACATCACTGGTGCCTATGAGGTTTTCCTTTTGTTTTGGGTCTGCACTTGTGGTTGCTTTGTCTTCAGCTACAACTTTGTCTTTGTTGAATCTCCCAACCCTTGATTCTTGACTTACGTCCACTTGAGCCTTCCCCTTGCTTCTTGTCTACACTGTAAAGGATTCAAGTTCTTCTAATTGTACCACCCTGGTAGACGGTGAGGGCTCATCGACCTGAGGTAATGTTTCCTCCTTGTATACAGAGATCATTTGGAGATGGGGTCCGGAAGTAGAAGCTTGATTCTTAGGACAACAGTTTGTATAATGGTCCCTGGCTTCTGGATAGTTCCTGCAAGGAGGTGCATTTTTCTGGGAGAGTGCACCTAGATTGGTAGTGCCCGCATTCTCCACATCTGAAGCAAATGATTGGCCTTCTAGGCCCATTTGCAAAGTTATTTCTCGGTCTAGGATTATAGTTGTTACCTTGATTCGCTGCAGCTGCCATCACATTTGCTGGTGGCAAAAGTCCTCCTTGTGTCCAGTATGTCGTTGTAGGCATTCCCCTTACTTGGCATTCATGGGCCTCATGCCCAATTTTCCTGCATAATTGACAAGTCACATTTAGCAGAGGACATTCACTTACTATGTGCCCTTGCTTGCTGCACATGGAGCACCAGAGTCCATTCTTAATGCCACCTCCCTTGAGTTCCTGCAATTCTTGTCTCAGCTGATCTGATTCTTCTGCTTGGGCCTCCTCTTCCTTTTGGAGCTTGAGTGCTTCAATCTCTCTTCTCAGCTGAGCTACAGTAGTCTCCTCCTCTGTGTAGGGCTTATTCCTTTTCAAGCCCTCCAGCTCCCTTCTTAACTGGATCACTGGGTCCTCCAGTTCTGTACCATAGGTTGGTTGGGAAGAAGATGCACCATATTGGTGCCTTATCTGCTCCAAGCGTGTGGCCGTATTGATGAACTCCTCAACAGGGGCCGTAGGTAATACTAACTCTTTTATTTTGCATTGGGTGGCCACAGGTAGGGGTTTGGCTAACCACTTCTTGACAAAGAAATCGTGTGGTGGATCCGGTAGTTTAGCCATTAGTGCTTTGGCCCTGGTCACAAACTCTGGGAACTTTTCTCCTAGACCCAATTTCAAGTTCTCTAACTCTTCTATAATGATCTCCGTCGTGTTGCCATGCTGAAACTGATTTTTGAAGGCCTCTTTCATCAAATCCCAAGAGGTAAAGTGATTTTCAGTAAATTGACTAAACCACTTGTCTGCTAGACCTTCCAATGTGGCAGGGAAGAGTATCAAGAAAGCATCTTCCCTACCCATTAGACCTCTAGTCTTGCATAATGCAAGAAATCTTTGAATGTGCTCATCTGGATCCTCATGGGCTAAACCTCTGAAAGAGGGAAATTTTATGTTTAATCTGGAGAGTAAGGTTTCTAGGTCTACTTGTCCTGCCATGCTTCCTACAGATGAAGTTGATGAAAGTGGACTCGATGGTCCTTTGACCTCCTTTCTTCTTGTCTGCTTGCACTTGACCCTCAAGGTTTGTGACCGGGTTGCGGTCATGAGCTGGTCCTAGTCTACTTAATATGAGACACTTGATATAAGCATGTACCTCTTAGTAGTCCACTGGAGTGTTAATGTCGACACTGGAGTATTGGTCTCCAATTGCAATTGACCTTCTCCTAAGCTCAAATCTCCTTGGATGTCCCACCGTGCGTGCCAAATTTGTTGGGCTTCTTGGACAAGAAGGAGTTTGAGGGTTTGTAAGAGAACAAGAAGATAATGAAAATGGAATAACCTTGAAAACTTCTACAGAGGAGTACGCCTGGAAATCTTGAATGTTGATTATATTGAACAATTACAATGACTAAATACAATCCAAGTCAATAACTAAATACAACTATAGAGAATGCTCAGTACAGAAGACCAATTATCTCAGGTCTTCTGGCAGCGGCCTCTTCTGCACCAGTCCTTCACTTGCTTCACGCTTCCCTTGTGCACACCTTGCACCAAGTTTCCACCAAGCTGAGGAATGGATACCTTCGCGGCGCGCACACACAACAGACCTTGGGACTCTTGGAGTCTAACTTCGCCTTCTCTGCACACCTTCTTCTTTTCACTTCTTGCACTCTTCACTTCTACTTCTCAGTGCCGTCGCACACTGGTGACTCTTCACTTCCCCTTCTTGCTTCCTCTGAAGCTCTCCACTCTTCACTTTTTATGTGTATGTCAGAATAGCCTTTTCCTTTGCCTTTTGAATGCGTCGGTCGCGTGACGTCTAACTGCCATAGACTCTTTAGCTTCCTTTGATGTCCCAAGATTATCTTTTTAGTTGGCGGCCAACGACCTGCTTCTTTTGCCCTGTAGTGACTTTAGACCAAAAGGAAAATTTTGATTGGGTGGCCATATTCCCACATGTGCATACGTACCTTTACCTTTTCCCTTTTAATTCGTCACTTTTGGGGATTAAAAAAAATACTTCTTCCAAATAAATAATTGAAAGTCCTCTTTTTATGACAATTGAAGGTGCACTACCCGTGCACTTTGACCCTTGACTTTAACGTTGACTTTGACTTGCCGGTTTCGACCTTGCCAGGGCTCAACAATGTTGTTACAGAACATCCTGAAAATATCAATGAACTTGGGGAAGAAAACAATGCCCCAAACCTTAATGAAGACGGGAATGAAGAGCAAGTGACCACACCTAGAGGGAGATCTACTGTTGTTAGGGTTTGGAGAGGAGACATGGTTCCCCAAGATGACTCCTTAATGGATGTGTATTTGATCAATGGAATGGACAATCTCCTTAGATCCCACTTTTCATTATGGGAAGCAGCCCCTAATCCACTGTCTATGAATTACAAGATCCTGACTTCCCCACCATCATCAGTGACGTATTTGGATAGAAACCAGAGAAGGTATTGGCCCCTAACAGAGTCAGAAAGAGCCGGGTTGAAATATCAAAACATTCCAGTGTTTCCCCCGAGGGATCAAGCCACTACTTCACAAAACCCACATGGAACCTCTTAGAATAATTCATTCCAACAATCAAGACAAACACAACAAACACATATTCCAATCAGACCACACGTACAGTTTGCTATGCCTGCAAATAACCCCCACTATCGGCCTCAGCCACCTGTTGACCCAAGGAACGGAATTCCTGCCCTAGTCAGACCACCCGTGGTAAGAGGACCTGGTATACCGATAGGAAGACTAGTTTTCCCTGTGATGCCTAGACCACCTGAAGCAAGAAGGAGATTAATGCCGATCCAAGTTGCCAAATGTATGAGAAACCATTATGATGGTTCTAGTGAACCTTACAATCATATAGCTGAATTTAAGCAAGTAATCAGAGCCGAACAAGTAGAAGATTTCTTGATCCAATATGAATCTTTTGGTCTAACTTTGATGGACACAGCTCTAGCTTGGTTCCAGCCATTAGATCTTAATAATTTTCAAAACATGGAACAAGTCTATCAAGAAATGATTGAGGAATTCACTAAGTCTGGAATTAAAAACAACTCGTCATCGTTGATTCATAGCTTTAAGCAAGCTCCTACGGAATTAGTGAGACTGGCAGCAAGAAGATTCAAGCAGTATGTGGATAGGTGTCCAGTGGAAGAGAGACCTACTCAAAACAAAATGGTGTCATTATTTTTGGAAGGATTATTGAATGGATCATTAAGATCTTTGGTATACGTGGAAAGAGTTCAAACCTTGCAAGAATGTATGAAAGAATGTATTGACATAGAGGACAATCTAGCGGAGGATCTGAAAATACCTCAAGGTAGTATCAAAAGTGTAGATTCAGCCAGCAGCACATCAAACCCTAAGAACAATGTAGAAGAAATAGCCGACTTAGTAGCAAAGAAGTTGAACGTTCAAGGACAGAGGAGCTACCCCAACAACCCAATGAGAGTGCCCATGCCTAGAAGATGTATGCATTGTGGAGGTGATCATCCCTCTCATCTGTGCACTAGGGGAGTAATCCCACCACTTGCTTATGCTTACAATAGACCACCCGTTCCGGGCCCTCTACAATATTGCAACATAGAACAAAAGTATACAAATCATGGCACGGAAAATTGTCCTTACAATAGGCAATCAAGACCTGTACAACCTATCATGAGACCTTACGGATACCCTCAGAGAGATCAAGGAGGTGAAGCCTTTAGATATCCCACATATCAGTAGTAGGCACCTGTACCACGACCATATGCTTATCAAGGGTACACTCAACCACAACCGGTGTTAGGACAACAACCACCCCATCCTCAGAATGTTGTCTCAATGAAAGTGGCTCGACAGGAAGAAAACCCAGAGAGAGCAATAGTACCAGCCACACCCTTAGCTAATAACGAATCATACGACCCATCTTATGACCATAGTCAAGGAGATTATTCCACTTATGAGAGCTCTATGATAGAATATGGAAAAATGTATGAACCATATGCCTATGGCATGGAAGTGCTGGATAGTTCCTATGAGCAGGACTATGTGTCATTGATGTACACAGCCCCCAGGGCATCCATACCCCCCCGACCCATGAACAGACCGCCTGTACCTAGAGGACCATGTTATAGATGCGGAGGTGATCATTATATCAGAGAATGTACACTACCAAACCCACCACCACCACAATGAGTCTGGGAAGGATACTGTAGTGATTGTGGTAAAGAACACCTTTTGAGAGATTGCCCCAAGAACCCCAACAAAATTAACTCAAACATACAGATTAATGTGATAGAAGTGATAGAGTCATCAGCGAGTGATAAGGAGTACACTATACCGTTGAAAGCAATAACTAGATCCAAAGCTAGAGAGACCCCAGACAAAACTGAAGAAAATGATCAAGCTGACAGAGAAATGAACATCCCTATACCTCAAATAGTTGAAGACTCGGAAGAGCCTGAGAAAAGTGTTACAAGTAAACGAACACAGAGATGGAAGAACCGTAGAGATAGGATGAAGGAAAAGAAACTACAACAAAGAAGGAAAAGGAAAAGAGCGAACAAAATCCAAAAGAGAAACAAGAAGAGGAAGACGAAATTCAGAAAGGGAAGTCAAAAAAGAAGAGGTAAAGTCAGTTTTAGCACATCCCATGCCTGAAGAATTAGCCATGTGGATTCAGGCGTACAAGGCACGAATAAGAGCAAGACCTACCATCGAACAACATGAAAGAGAATATCCTAGAGGTGACCTAGAGAAAGAAAGGTTGGAGATATGTAAGAAAGTAATTGAAGTAGCTCAACAGACCTTAGAAAAACCTGTTGTTCAATTACCCAACTCGCAAATTCCCGAAAGAGAATTCCAAGAGTGTGTCATCCCTAAGGACCCCGAGAAACCCGAAGCAGGTGAGACACATAATGGAAATTGCTGCGAGGATAAAAGGGAAGGATCCATTGTTCCTGAAGTAGAAGGGGAATGGCCTAAAGATTTGTGGGCAAGAGTCCAAGAAGACCGGTGGAAGAAAGTGGAAGGAATAGAACCACCCTTTGAGGAGTTGGAAGCAGAAGGTGAAATAGATGATTCAATACCTGAACTAAATTCAGAGGGATTATTACAAATAGACCAAACTGACAAGGAAAATGACAGTATAAGGGTCTTGCCAAACTACACAGGAGAGTACAAACATAATGCGGAATTATATTGCATTCCCTCGATAAGGAAAAAAGAACCGAACCCATCAGTCAAAACATCGGATATCATACAACATCTTAAAAAGGTAAAAATCCCTTGTACTCTCACATTGGAAGAACTGTTAAGGATCAAACCACATTTGAAGGAGAAACTGGCCAGCCAATTGGAGATCAAGGTGGAAGAAAAGGAGATGTCTGATGAAGTAAACACAGTAAAAATCCCAGTCGATAAGGTTGGAGATTTTAGTGAGGGAGATGAAGGAAACACGTGCCTTCCAATTACCTATAGAGGTTACACTACTAAAGCCATCTTAGATTCTGGAGCTAGAGTAGGAATAGCAACTAAAGAAATCTGGGAGAAATGGGGAAAACCAGCTCTAAGACCAACACGCATGAAGATACAAATGGCAGACAGACACACTGAACGACCCTTGGGATTATTGGAATGGGTAGTTTTTACCACTTGCAGAGTTGAGTGCGAGCACACCTTAGCAATATGTCAATTTGAAAGGCCTAGCAATTATGAAATGATACTTGGAAGACCTTTCATGAGACAACTAAAGGTAGTGCAAGATTGGGGAAAAGACGCGGTCTACCTACAACATGAAGGAACCACCACAAGAATAAATCTCCACACATATCATATCAAGATGTTCCCCCCTTACAATGGAATCAGATTCACAAGGAGGAAGATAACCAGTCGATTCATAGTATAGGTTCAAGTGATCAATCGTGGATGAACAAAGACACTCATCTATGGATATGCCACACTGCAAAAAAGGAAGAGGATAGGAGGAAAGGATGGCAGCAAAGGCAAGGAGTTGCTAGATCTGTACAAGATCCAGCCTATATGCCTCAAGTATTCTTAGATGAAGAATTTGAACCTCATGGTTGGATGGAGATTTAAGCTACTCTCGATGTTTGTGTAAACGAAGAAGTGATAACCATGAATGAATGCATTGATCAGGAAGGATATGACGTTAGTCTATACATGGTAGTTCTTCAAGAGGCTGAAGAAGGGGAAGTGATAGAAAAGGAATGGAAGGAGGACTATGAGAGCATTGAAATGGAGCAAGAGCAAATGGAAATAGAAAGTGGAAATCAAGAAGTAAGTGTCATAGCTAATGAAATAAATCAAGAACCAACACAAGAAGAGGAGCTTGTGTTAGATAAAGCAAAAAATGATGAAGAAAACAAGCCCCAAGATCAGTTTGAAGTGCCTACCCACTTCAAAAAATATGAGGTAGAAGAGAGGAGAATTGCTATTCAAATGCCAAAACGAGAAGCACATCCAAGAATAGCATATGACAACAAAGAACAGACCAAGAAAATAGTAGTAACCTTAGAGGAAGGAGAAGAACAATGTACTTTTATAGGACAGGATGTCTCTATGGAGGAAGAACAAGAGTTAATACGCCTCATAAGGGAATACAGGGATGTCTTTGCCTAGACATATAAGGATTTGAAAGGAGTAGATCCATCTATATGTGCACATAGAATCCCTATGACATCTGAAGCTAAACCTTCCAAACAAAGACCATACACATATAACGATGTTTACTCAGCAAAGATTAAAGAAGAGATAGATAAACTGTTAGATGCTGGGTTCATTTAAGAGATCGAACACACCGAATGGGTATCACCTTTGGTGGTTGTACCGAAAAAGAATGGTAAGTTAAGAGTATGCATAAATCTGAAAAAAGTAAATGCTGCCACCATTAGAGATAGTTACCCATTACCCATCACGGATCATCTTTTGGAAAGAGTGGCAGGGAAGGAAGTTTATAGTTTTTTGGACGGCTTTTCAGGTTATAATCAGGTAGCTATTGCTCATGAGGACCAGAATAAAACAGCCTTTGCAATTGAATGGGGAGTGTACGCCTTTAGGGTTATGCCTTTCGGCCTAACCAATGCCCCAGCCACTTTCCAAAGATTGATGTGCCATGTATTCAAGGAGTTCCTGAGAAAGAGTATGGAGGTATACATGGATGATTTATGCACTTATTCAGCTATACGATCAGAGCATATCCCTGAACTAGGAAAGATCTTTGCCAAATGTCGATAATATAGAGTATGCGTCAACCCAGAAAAATGTGTCTTCATGGTTCGACAAGGAAAGATATTAGGACATATTGTCTCTAAGAATGGAATCTCAACTGATGAAGATAAAATCAAAGTAATTTTGGATTTACCGAGACCAAAGACTGCTAAAGAAGTACAAGCATTTATGGGACATTGCGGATACTACCTAAGATTTATACATATGTATGCCATAATTGCTAGACCTCTTTATGCATTATTGACTTAGTTTAACTGGACTGAAGAATGTGAAAAAGCCTTTAACGAATTAAAGAGTCAATTGAGTTCAACACCAACCCTTCGAGTACCTAATTGGAACAAGCCATTTCACATTCATGTAGATGCTTCCAAGTTTGCCATTGGTTGCATCTTAGCTCAACCTGCAGATACAGGAAAGGTAGACCACCCTATAGCCTATGCCAGTAGACAATTAAATCAAGCAGAGCGCAATTATACCACAACCGAGAGAGAAGGCCTAGGGATGGTGTATGTAGTAAAGAAGTTCCGACATTACTTGTTGGCAAACAAATTCAAATTCTCCATTGATCATCAAGCCCTATTGTACTTAGTCAATAAGCCTTGTACTACGGGACGACTAGTACGATGGTTTCTATTGTTGATGGAATTTGATTTTGAAGTAGTAGTCAAGAAAGGGAATACTCACATTAGAGCAGACCACTTATCAAGAATGACACATGGAGAACCACCCATAGGAGTACCAGATGATTTGCCGGATACGTACCTATTCAACCTCAAAGTATGTCCCCAATGGGCAGAAAAGTTGATCCCTGTACTCATGCATGGACCTAAAGATGGGATCACAACAAACCGAACCCAAGACCTATGGAAGACTAAAAACCTTCATATCATTGCTGGAAGTTTGTATCACCTAGACTCAACTGGATTACTCATGAGATGCGTAGAAGAAGAGGAACAAGAAATGTGGCTTCAAAAAGCACATGTAAATCAATGGAAAACTCATTTAAGTGCAAACGGAACATGGCAAACATTGAGGAGACTAGGCATATATTGGCCAACCATGCAGAGGGATGTGCATAACTATGTATCAGCCTGCCCAACCTATCAAGAACGGAATCCAGAAGAGAACTCTAACTTATGCTACTCCACCGTAGAACCAAGATGGAGCATGCCTCTGGTGAAGTTCTTAAAGAACCAAGAGTACCCAGAAGGAGCTACTCTAGCAAGGAAACGTGCACTGGTAGAACAAAGCAAGGAATATGCTCTTATAGGAAAACAACTCTTTAAACGAGGAAGAGATAATCATTTGCAAATGTGCATCCATGAAGACGAGTATCTTGCTGTTTTAGAGATGGCACATACGGGAGCCGCAGGAGGACATTTTTTTGCAGATAAAACAACAAAAATGATTCTTTTTGCAAGAATGTGGTGGCCAACTCTACATCAAGATGTTGTCACATATGTTCAATGATGTGATACTTGTCAACGAATGAAATATCCAATTAGAAGAGACGAGATGCCATTGAAACCCATGATGAGTGCAAGAGCTTTCACAAAATGGGGAATAGACTTCATAGGACCTATTAGCCCACCAGCTAAAGGATCCCATGCCGAATACATAATCGTAGCCATAGACTATCTGACCAAATGGGTTGAAGCCAAAGCAACCAAGAGAAATGATGCAAGAACTACTGCCAAGTTTCTCTTCGAGAACGTTTTCACTAGATTTGGACTACCAATAGAAATTTTGAGTGATAGAGGCACACACTTTGTGAATGAAGTTATAGAAGCCTTACTGAATGAATTCTTGGTAATTCATAAAAAATCAGCCCCTTATCACCCACAAGCCAATGGACAAGCCGAAAGTTCAAATAAAATCTTGTGCACAGTTCTCACTAAAATTGTGAACAATGGTAGATCTGATTGGGATAAACAATTACATCACACTTTATGGGCATTCCGAGTAGCTTACAAGATTGCCATAGGAACTACTCCTTTTAACCTAGTATATGGACAGAATGCTATCTTGCCAATTGATTTCTTAATACCCACTCTCAGAGTAGCAACAACTTATGAGTGGATGGGACATGAACTCTCAGCTCAATTGGATAAAATAGAGAAGTTACATGAAACTAGGTTACAAGCAGTAGCAGGGATTTATGCTGCTAAAAGGTGATAGAAGGCATATTTTGATGCTCATATTAAAGATAAAGATTTGAAGGAAGGAGATTTAGTTTTGGTATATATCCTGAAACAACACGCAAAGAAACTACAAAAAAGAGGATATGGCCCATTAATCATCAATCACATATCCACCAGCGGAGCCATCATCTTAGCAACTCTAGATGGAGAAGTATTGCCAAATTATATCAGTGGATGTCGAGTGAAAAAATATCTAGAGCCATTAACTGAAGAAATAATATCACGATTGGTAATGGGTAAGAATAGGCACCTAGAGGAAGAAAGAATACAAGAGGAAGCCAGACAAGAAGCGTTAGAGCAAATAAGAAAAAGAAAAGAATGGATGAGAGAGAGATGAGAGATATCGACTAGAAGAGGAACTCGTCCCAATGGCTAATTTTAGGGCCATTGAAAACCTAGGGCAACAAAGGAAGCAACCATATTTGAATTTGGGTGTCGGAACAAAAGAGTACCACTTAGTGGATGCACTCATTGACACTGAAGCTGCTATGAGCTGTAACACTTTTTCATTGACACAGACACTCAAAGAGGAATTACAACCATCTAAGGCACATCTGATTGGAATAGGAGGAAAGATCACCAAGTTTATAGGAGAGATTATCTTACCTCTACACCTTGGAAACAACACAATGGAACAAAAACTCTTAGTATGTCACGATCAGGACTTATTGGAAGAGCTCGTGTTAGGTCAAGACTGGATATACGAATATGAAGTAACTATTCAATTGGCCTTAGGATACATCTCGGCCAAGATAGGACATCGTGAAGTATTCAGCTTGCTAGACGAACGACCAATCAAAGCCACAAGTATAGAACCAAAAACTCACTCAAATGAACACAGTGATGAATGTATGTTCACTAGCACTATGGAAACCCCTTCATCGAGTATTTCATGTGAGGATACCCTGAATTCTGCTTGCACACCATCTTCTAATCTAGTAAGTCACAAGAGTATCATTCTATCTGAAAACAGCTTTAACGAAGAACCACGCACAAGAGAGACTAGTTCTCTGGGTAATCACAAGTCTGCACCTATTAGAATATACCCCATTCCTTACACTCGACAAGCTTGGATAAGGAAGGACCAAATGGCTGCATATCATCAACAACAGAAACATTATCGACATCAGAACGACCCATCGAACAAGCAAGTAAATCACTTTGGACACCGAAGTCCACAACGAATTGCTAGAATATGGATTCCAAAGAAAGTGGTAGCCGCCCAACCAGCCCGCACACAAATATGGATTCCCAAGTCATGTACTCAAATGACAATCATCAAAAAGGACGAACCAATGCTCAAGGAAAATCAGTATGGTCTAAAGGCAAAACAACCAAAGATGAATAGCTACAGGACAGAAAAGGATTCTACATATGCTTCAAAAACCATTCCAAGATTCAAAAAGCAGATAAAGTAGACGTACAACATGAGAAGCACCACATCCTTCAGGAATGTTAGGAATACAATCTGCCCCAACAGTGTGAAGCAGATTTGGATGCCGAAAAGCAAGACTAGCTGTATGCATCAACCAAGTAATTCGAGTTGCACACATATGGAGTTACCAGAATCCAAAGTATGCATGATAGGGCCACATTATAAGGCCAAGCATTCGGCACGTTATTCTTCTATTTCAGGATAGTGAAGCACATTTTCCTCTTGGGAAATAGGAGAGCACTTGTACATAATCTAAAGAAAATTACTAAAAAAATTAATAACCATTTCGGCTATGAACTAACTTTTCTGTTTTTCTTTTAGACAAAAACATAAAAATATCTAAAAGTGGGAAAAATCCAAGGTATTACCTTTCTCACACCCACGGGGAAGGGACGACACCATTCACGCGGAGCATTGCCAATCTTATGAAAGACAAATGAAGGAGGATTTTTGATACTATCTTGCCACTAATTCATACTCTATATTGAGTGCAGATGGCATCCTCTAATTCCGAAGCAATGCAAGAGGAAGCGGTCCACATTCTTCCTTTGGAATCAATAACGAAAGCAAGAGGCCATTGGTTTCTGGATGACCAACCGGTATCGGAACTCATTTTCATGGCGACCATCAAGATTATGGACAGGGATCACTACTTCCCTATCATGTCACAAGATTTCAAGACCATCATACAAGGATTACCGCACATGACGGATATCTGGACACAAGCCAGAATTGATGCATTCTTAAGACTGCCGATCTATATGCCAGATTTCCAGAGATGTACGCAAGTAATGAATACACTTCAATATGCATCGAATAAAATGCCAGTCCTAGAGGCAAGAGTACTAGATAAAGTGGGTGCCTGGAAAACGATTCAATTCACTCATGAGCTAATTAACAGAGCTTTTGGGTGGAATCAAGAGGGAATCACGAATGTCAAAGATGAATGTCATGATTTGAAAAAAAAAACCTTTCTGGAAATCAACAGAATTGATATTGAAGATGTTGTTCACTTAGTGCACCAGCACTTTTGTTTTCCAAGCATGCATAGATATACAGCACCTCAAAAGATCGTGGTGCAACTGCTCTCACATGCTATGAGGCAAGTCGGAAATCAAGTAAATATGACTCCATATGTTCAAGACCGTCTATTTGAAGCAAAGAATAAGTGGGGTCAGAAAAAGTTTCTAAATGGTAGTTCGGCCTTGACCCTACTTATTTATGAGGCACTGGATATGAAGAACTACTTGCGCGTGATGCCAACCTCAACAGAGTTAGCCAAATATGCCAAGTCAGCGGCGGTTCTAAAGGAAAAGAAAACAGCCATCCCTATTGAAGAAGTAGGAACTAGTTCAAAGAAACCCATGAGGGGTACAAAGCGCCTTAGAGAGGAAGAAGCCCAGGTTACACCCCAATCAAAGCGGACACACACATTGCCAAAGATTCCTGGGACCCAACAACCAATTACGAAAAGAGATCTCTCTGCTGCCCTAGAAGAAACACATCAGTTTATGCAGGGGCAAGTAAATTTAAATATTCAAGGTCACCATTACAGACATGCAAGCAAAGAAAGGAGACAAAAAGATAAAGAACAGACCCCTGAACACGTGGCCAGATATAAAGAATTAGGTTTAGAAGATTCTAGCTTTGAGGCAGAATCTAGTCACGAAAAAGACACTCTAGACACTGATATAAGGACAGAAACTCACAATGAAGAATGGACAGAGATTAATCAAGTCTAAGTCACACCAGACAACCAACAGGGATAGGCAAAGAGCCAAGAACCCACTGAACCAGAGCACGTAATTCAATTAAATGAAAAGTCAAAGGTCAGCATCAAGGAAGCTCCAATAACTAATAAAGATGCAAAACCACCTATCAAAGAGGAAATACAAACTCCAATAAACCAAGACTCAGGCCTACTACAAAACCAAGAGCCAACCGTGATTGAAGTGCTTGATGATTCACCTCAAGGTAAGATTGACCACATGTAGGCTGAGCCAAGGATCCAACTTCATATTAGGCAGCCCCATGATACTACGTTACACGTGGCACAAGGGAAAGATGTGACAACCAGAGCAGAACCTAGTATCCCTACCACTTGGTTAAATGTGGATGTAACTCAATTGAAACCGATTGTCAAGCAAATGATCCAAATGGCCATGGAGATGCAACAAGAAATGATGGATACAGATGCGGATTATGACAAGGCCATGCGCGAAAAGAATCAATTTCAAATCATGAGTGAACAACTGTCCGCACAGCTCATCCATGCCCAGAAAGAGATTACAGCCAAAGGAACGGAGTTACTCGCAGTAAAAACACAATGTGATACATGATGCACCAACATCATCAGCTACAGACACAACTGACAGAATTACAAAGACAGCATGAAGCTAGTGAAGCAGACAAGGAGAGAATGAAAGCTAGAAGTAATCTGCTCGAGACACAACTAAAGGTGTACATGGAGGAAAATGACAATTTACGAAACAGAAATAAAGAATTGATGAAGTCATTGCTATATGATCAACCTATCGAAAAACAAGAGACTACAAATATTGACCAGAAAGAATTAAGAGATCAGATTGAGAAATATGCAGATTTTCTGAAACACGAGCAAGCATTGAGAGCAGAATGGGAACGTAAGTACATTCAAGACACCAATGAGCTCAAAAAGCAACTGAATACGGCTAATGGCAAACTTGTCATGAGTTATAGTGAAAACATGGATCAGGTAGTAGAAATTGGCAATGAGTTGCTTGCGACAAAAGAAATCTTCTTAAAGATGTCATCTAACTTGAATGCCAAATTAGTGGCATATGAGCTAAGCTTCTTCGCCGATCATAGGCAACCACCACATGACGGTGTGAAAGCAGAATAGTGGAAGCAGCTAATGATACGTGAAGCCAATATGCTTAATGAAACAGAGCAAAACGTATATAGAACATACTCCCGTCGACTCCCAAAGCTTGTCGGGGACGATAGAGTTCAGGAGGGCGGGGCAGTGCTGAGGGAGAATCAAGAAAAAAGAAGAAAAGAAGAAGACAAAGAAATAAGCTTCATTAAAAAGATCATATCTGAAGATACATCTCTGCAGGAAGCCCCGCAGGGGCGCAACACCCATCTCTGCACAGAGCCCCGCAGGGGCACATATCAAGGAAAAAGCACGTAGGTGGAAGGAGGAACTAGGGCCAAGAAAGTATCCAGGAAGTACAAGAAGATAATTGGTAGGTACTAATCCTTCCGTTGACAGTGTGCGATGAAAAGAAAGTAAACAGGCTCAAAGCAATACAACAGGGTCAGATGTGTGCAACCAGGACAAATCAGAGGACCAAAAGCTAGAAAGAGGTCACTGGTGGCATGCGTGACAACCCAACTGAATACAGCAACCCAGATATGTGATTGTCACTCTAGCACAATGGTGAGTACCAACGTGAGAAGATTCACCTCATAATTGTCAATCCGTGGAGACGTGAGGACTAGTATGAAGACTATGAGCAAGTGAAGGCACAAGTGTGTGAGTGAGAAGCACACAAGCATGCACACACATACACACACACGCGCACACAAGGCAAGAACAAGGAGAGGAACAATGAAGTTCTTTGCATTAGTCAAAAAGTCTCTTACATGAGCTCAATTCACAAACAATCTAACCTACAAAAATGAGCTCTCTAGCTCTTTTTATAGTTTTCTCACTAGCTTTGGCCTTGTCCAGACCTAGTGTCCGACCTAGTTAAAAATTAGGTTCTAGAGCCTATTTGAGGGCTCAAATGAAGTCTAAAAATTATGAAAATTGATATGTAGCTAATTCTAATACTCCTCAAGCTTGAGGACTCCTCGACTTGCACAAAATGGAGTCTATTCTACCAAAAACAGAATTTACAATGTTTGTGTAGTGATTAAAATCACTTGAGTTGTAAATGGTCCATGGAAAAAATGATTGGGCCTTGTTGCCGTATTGTGCATGACTCCTCCGTTGCGCTAGTATGCTCTTCATTTGACTTGTATGCCAACACTACCCCCTTCCTAGTGTCTGTCGCCCCTGATAGACCTTTGTTCTATCGATTGGTCGATATAGTATTGGATGACATTGGTGGCAAGTTCATGTTCTCCTATCCTTAAGCCTCTTGCTAGATCAGCTTCCAATGCATCCCAATTTATTGCGCCAGGGACCTCTAGTTGCGGTGTGGTGTAGTACTCAGAGTACATTGCTTGTTCACAAGCAAAGAGATGGAGCAGGTGTGTTGGCTTCGGTGCGAAGATCTCCGAGTGATACTCCCAGAAACCTGATCTGAACATTTCTTCGAAGGTCTGTTTGTAACATGCAGGGAGGTATTTGATGCGTGCATGCCAGGCGTAAGCCACACGAATACTGGGGGTGGTGCTCATGTCATACACCAAATCATAATTTCCATTGGTAAACCCCGATAGACGTACCTGTGGTGCGGCTGCATTTCTAAAGGTTTTCAGGACTACCTGCATCATATCTATAATCTTAAGCATCATTTGAGCTACCACATCTGGCATGGGCTTCAATCGTGGCATCCAATGTCGAATTGTTCCCATCATGTACGCTACCGACGGTGGTCCCTGTGGTGGCGCAATGTATGGGTAGTTTAGCCATTCCTTGCATTGCGTGTTGTTTTGCACTTTGATATTGAATGCCTTCCAAGACGTGCGGCGTGGAACTGGACCGTCGCATGGATTGTATAGGAGATGTAAAGGCGCGTTGTTCCATGTGCGTAGCATTTTTGGGTATGTCTCTAGAAGTTTCTGCCGCCAGGTGGGTTGACGAATTTTGCCTTTTTGCACCTCTGGAGGAAGGTCTTCGGGTTGAAATTGGGTAGCAAAGGTAGGAATCTTACCCGTGACTCTCTGTATTTCTGCATTATAATCAGCCAGGATAATATAATAAGGCTGTATTGGAGTTCAGATGAGAGGATAAGGCGTCTCGATGACAGGTTCTTGAAGTAAGCAGATTGTAGCACCGTTTCCTCTATGACCCTCATGGCTTGATTTTGCACTACTGTGCGCTCTTCATGAGAACTCCCGATTTCCTCCACTTGACGTAGCCATGGAGGCCGTGGTGCTTCGAATGTGTCCTGAGCTTCTTCCGTTTGTTGGCCTCCTGGGAAGGGTTGTGGGTCGTATTCTTCTTCAAATGTTTGTTCCACAGGAATTTGTACTACTTCTTCGTCAGTGGGAGCCTCTAGAGGGGAAGGTGGTCTCTCATATTGTAGTAGACGTGCTTGCAACTCGGTGACCTGTTTCTGGAGATCTTTTAAGGCCTCTGAGTCTGTGAGAAGTGAAGCCGCGGAGGAGGTGGCTTGAGAGGCTGCTGTTGTTTCTTTTTGGTGTTTCTGCTTCAGTTGACCCAGTTCCTCTGATAGCTGGTCATGTGCTTCAAGCAGCATGGCATAGTCTTCCAATATGATCTTGATATTGCCGGGGGTCACTGCTTGAAACTTTGATGGGCTGATGGGTGCCCCAGGTGTGCTTTCGATAGCTGCTTCTAGGTTTTCCTGATTTTGTAATTGCAGGCGTCGATTCTCTTCATGAGTGGCAGCAAGATGTCGCTTGAGTAGGGCCATATTTTGCTGAAGCTTTGAATTGCGTTCCAGCTGTGTCCGTAGATGACCTTCTACCACTTGGATTGCTTCCTGATCTGTGTTCTGTAACTGTACCTCCAATATGCTATGAGCCTCTTGGAGAGTTTGGAATTGTGTGTGGAGGCGAGCATTTTCCTCCTCTAGTGCAACAAGGCGGTGTTGTAGTGTCTCCGAGTGCTCTTGCAGGCGTTCATTCTGTTGCTGGAGCTGAGTGTAATCTGTCCTTAAGTTTGATATACAAGTGTTGGCAGCAGTCAGGGAACCGAAGGAGCCACAAGACGAAGAGAGTCAGAGCGAAGGGACAGCACAAGCAGACATGGCAGTCAAAGAAGATCTGGCAAGTAGGCCACCTAAATTTTTCACACATCAAGGAGTTGACACACAAGAAGAAAGAGCAAGTAGGTAGCTCAAAGGTATGTATGACAAATCAATAGAGAAAACCCCTACACAAATAGTGATTTTCATCACTAAAAACCATTGTAAATATCATTTCACATTTTTGTAGCTCCATTTTGTGCAAGCCAAGGAGTCCTTGAGCTTGAGGAGCTTTAGAAGTATCTACCTGCCAATTTTCATATTTTTTAGATCTCGTTTGAGCCCTCTAATAAGCCCTGGAACCTAATTTTTAACTAGGCCGGACACTAGGTCTGAACAGAGCCAAAGCTAGTCAAAAACTATAAAAGGAGCTAGAGAGCTCATTTTTGAGGTTGGATTGTAATTGAAATGAACTTGTAAGCGCTTTTTGAAAGTAATCTAAGAACTCCATTGCTTCTCACTCTTTGTCTTGCCGTGTGTGCGCGTGTGTGTGTATGTGTGTGCATGCTTGTGTGCTTCTCACTCACGCACTTGTGCCTCCACTTGCTCGAGGTCTTCATACCATCCTCATGTCTTCCCGGATTGACATTAAAGGAGGTGCTACTCATCACTGAGCTACACCAAATTTTGGCGCCGTTGCCGGGGATGGAGCTTTGAGGACGAGCGTGTGATGGTAAAACGTAGATTGGAGACATTGGCGTTGTAGGTAATTTCTTTACTTTTCCTATTTTTCTCTTTCTTACGTCACCACCATCATCACCATCATCATCATCACCATCTCCCATCTCCATTTCCATCATCGTGGAAATTTCAGTTTTTTGATCATATCACCTTCTCCACCTCATTTCCCTCATTTCACTTGTGAGAGAGAGCGAGAGAGCGAAATTGTGTGTGCTGTTTTTGCATGTTTTTTGAGCTGTATTGCAGGTACGGCCGCATCATCGTCCCCAGCACTCTACGCAGGTACGGAATTCGAAGTAACTGTCTGTGTGTCGCCGACCTCTGTCAATCGCGACCGACAGAAAAAATGCTCAAATTGCCAAACAAAGTGCAAAACCATGATCTACAGGCCTAGAGCTTCCCAAAAATGTGTTTAGTTTTTTGAAATTCCTCAGATTTCTGTCAATCGCGACCGACAAACCACGACGGACAGACCTGTCAATCGCGATCGACACGTCAATCGCGATCGACAGCCCACGACGGCTCTGTCAATCGCGATCGATAGAGTCAACGACCGATTGACCACGACTGACGGACCATACGCGTGACACGTGTCAATCGCAATCGAGCCATCAATCGCGATCGACTCATCAATCGCGACTGACTGCCCACGACAGCTCTGTCAATCGCGACCGACACAGTCAACGACTGATTGACCACAACGGACAGACCCTCGCGACCGACCTGTCAATCGCGATCGACCCATCAATCGCGACTGATAGAGTCAAAGACCCTTTGACCACGACTGATTGACTTTTCGAAATCCCTGTCAATCGCGACTGACCAGTCAATCGCGACTGACAGCCACGACGGACCTGTCAATCGCGATCGACATGTCGATCGCGACTGACCTGTCAATCGCGACCGACAGACTTTGCGAATACGTTAGAAGGGCAAATTAGGTCAATATTTCAAGGGCAAAATAATGGTCTAAATTTTGGCCAAGTGTGGGACAAACACTAGGGTGTAGTATTGCATTACGAGGGCATGACCCAAGTAACCCGAGAATTCCTGTTTGCCTGTTAACCTAGTTTAATCCTGTTTTAGCCCCAAAACCCTGAATTGGCATAACTTTCTCATACGAAATCCGTTTGCTGTGATTTCTGTTTTGTTGGAAAGCTCGCGAGGTTACGGTTAAATTAAGATCAGGAATATTAGATAGGGTATTTTGAAGTTGACCATACCCAGGGGGAACAAAATTAAGGGATCTCTAGAGTTGTGTCCAAAAAGTCATAGTGCAAATTGGTGAAGTTTTACATGAATGAAAGTGATTGGTTCTGTCTTTTGAATTTAAGTCTTGAGCTAACGGTGGGCCTTTTACAGGTCCTTTGAGAGCATCGAAGGGTACGCAAAGCAAGAGTAAGTGCAGGCTTGGGAACACGCATCCTGGGCACACCAGGGCAACAACACAAGGAAAGGAACTCAAGGTTGTAATACTCTCAACTCCCTCTGTCATTTTCTAGCTCAGGTTAAGTACGAATAGTGCTAGAAGTAAGTCAGGGCGACGATAGGCACTTATCAAGTTGAAGACTACCTAAAAACTCAAGTTCAAGTTAAAAACCTAATCTCTGTACTGTTGATAACATAAAGAAAAAGAACCTAACGTGGAACGATCAACTCCAAGTACGAAAACTACTCAAGTATTCCTGACGACGCAATATCAGACAAGATCATAAACATGATAACACACTAAAAAAGAATTAAGTGACTGATACCAATTGATCGGCAACGAGGTTGTACCCTGGGACAAATTGGGTTAATCAGTTAGGCATATAAACCTTAGATCAGGACGACACCTAGTAAGAGATAGACAAAGCCTTAGGTCTTCAGAGGCTAGTGTCAATCATACTGCGAGGTCTTGGGCCCAGTAGTTGAGTCACCACTCGCATTACCCTAGCTCTGATACCAGTGAATCAGAGATGTCTCAAGGTATGGAGAGACCTACAGGAAGTTCAGGAGTGCCATACTTGCACAGGGTAGAAGGCCCTTACAAAACGTAGTTGGAATACCTTAGGACCAACCGATTAGGTGCCAGCATCTATGAGGACGGCCTAGGAAGATTTGTGGTACAGATTAAGAACCCTGATCAATCCATTGGACTAGAGCACCCAGCTGTCAAGTTTGAAAACGGAGCATACTTGGACAAAGAAGGAACCATATACGTAGTCACCAGTCACCCAGATAGGACGGACGAATTTGGAAATGTGATCTCAAAAGCGGACTTAGGTGACCTAGAGCAAGGAAACATGGGTACAGAACCTAGAACCCCTCGAGGCAAATCGGTTCTCACTAGGATTATCACACCAGAGTGGATTCCCCAGGATAATAAGAGCATAGATTTGCTCCTCAATCGAGAAACTAACGAAGCCTTTTGGAGGTATAAATCTGATCAGCCAACTGATATAGGAACAATCATGATCTATGAGTTTAAGGATCCTGATAGCCCAGGCAGAGTGACCTACTTAGATCACGCTTTAGAGAGGATCTTTGTGGTGACAAAAAATGATAGGCATGCTTACACTTGGAAGGGTGAATTCGTTTTCCCCCAACCAAGATCGAACGTGTCCTTTGGCCACCCAGGAGCTGGAACCTCCCACACTCACGGAACTCAAAGAGACAGACATAGAGATAGGCCGGAGGTGAGCTTTGCCAACCCAAGGGGCAGAGAAAGAACGAGGACGGAAACAAATAGAGTAGAGCCTGAGGTACTTAGAGCTCACAGGAATCAAAGAAATGTGGATGAGTTCCCTTTACCACGACCTAGAGAGCACACAAGGACCTTGAGACCAACTCAGCTAGTTAAGTCCATGAAGAACTACTTCGATGGCACTGGAGATCCATACGATCATGTGGCTGAGTTTAGACAAGTCCTGAGAGCTGAACAAGTGGAGGATCTATTCACGCAGTACAATGCCTTTGGTCTGACCCTTAGGAACACTGCCCTGACATGGTTTCAGCCACTAAATGAGAGGCAGTTCAGGAGCATAGACCAACTCCTAGAGGCTTTCATTATTGAATTCTCTAAGAGTGGCATAAGGCATAATACATCCTCACTGATTCACAGCTTCAAGCAAACGCCTCAAGAAACCGTGAGACTTGCAGGAAGAAGATTTAGGCAATACTTAGAAAGATGCCCTGTTTCGGAGCTACCCACACCAGCTAAGCAAGTGGCTTTATTCCTGGATGGATTGCTAAGTACCAAATTAAGATCATATGTGTACTTGAAGGACCCTAGGACCATAGAAGAGTGTGTACGCATGTGCATTGACATCGAGGATAACCTAGGGGAGGAGTTAGAGCTTTCCAAGATATACAAAGATTCGGATAGTGCCTCTAACCTCTCTTCCATGCAATCCACATCGATTGAGGAACTTGCAGAGAAAGTTGCTCAGAAATTAGGTGTAACTAGCAAACAAATCCCAAGGTTTGCCCCGGTGAAAAGATGCTATACTTGTGGTGGCGACCACATGGCGAATGTCTGTCCCATTATGGCTCAACCCCAAGTTAATCCTAGTAGCCAGTACTGCACCATAGAACGGAGGTACGCCAATCACACCGCGCAAGATTTCCCATACAACAAGCAGGCGGTTAGGCAACCCTACCCTCAGCCATACCCTCAACAGGGAAGATACCAGAACCCGTACCCTCCACAGCCATATGGCAGGCCACAACAACCTTATCAGCAACCATACCAAAACCACCAAAGGCCTCAGCCTGTGTTAGCACAACAACCTCCTGCCCCAGCTAATGTGATCCCAGTAAAATATGCAGTAGTAGAAGAAAACCTGAATAGAGCTAGAGTCCCTGTAACACCATTGCTTTCTGAAAGTGACCCCAGTGACCATAGCTTTGATTCTACCCATGTCGATAGTCCCCAAGCTTACTACATGCAATCTCCTGAACATGGTGAGTCCTACTACAGTGAGGAACCGAGTGAACCCAGTTGGGAGTCAGATTACACAAACGTCATGTATGCAAATCCCAACCCTAGGCCTCAACCTAAGCAAGTAAGACCCCCATTCCCAAGAGGACCGTGCTACAGATGTCAGGGAGATCATCTCATTCGTGATTGTCCCTTACCTCCACCTACACAACCCCAGTCAGTGACAATTCAGGGCTTTTGCCAAGAATGTGGAAAGGAACATCTCTTACGAGATTGCCCTACGAATCCTAATAATATGCCAAAAATCACCCCTATTAACGTTATTGGGTTGGTGGTAGACTCCACAGGAAGTGTGACATCCACCGCACCAGTACAGGTAGTGACTAGAGCTCAAGCATTGCAACAGAACCAAGGAGTAAACCAGGATAAGAACCCAGAGGCTAGTGAAACCGAGAGCGTGACAAAGAAAAGGACTAGAGCATGGAAAGATAGTCGGGAAAGAATGAAAAGACAATGGGCTAAAAAGATGAGTGAACTTGAGGAAAGCATAAGAGAAACCAAAGCCAGGATAACTGAACTCACATCTCAAACTCCCTCTCACACTACCCCACCACCATCACTCCCATCGCCATCCGACCCGCCACCTTCCAACCCACCTCATACGATTCCACCACCCCCGGGAGTAGGATCAGTATTAGCTGACCCCACTCCTGAAGATATAGACATGATGCTTAAAGCATATCAGGCCAGAATCCAAGAAGGGCCGAATGTCACGGATCATGACAAGTGCTACCCTAGAGCTGACCTAGAGATAGAAAGAACCAAGCTTTGTGCGAAAATGGTCGCATTGGCTCAGACTATGTTTGAAGCTAGTCGCCTTTTCAATTACTGGGGCTCAGCCAAGACGCAATTACACTTGGATGGACTTCTAGAGAAGTTAGAGGGCATAATTGCAAGATCGGCCAAGGAAGAAAAAAATCAAGAGAGAGATAAAGCAAGCAAAAACATGACCCATCCCCCATCGGAAGTTTATGTGCCCAATTCCACTGAAGCAGACAACCCCCCTTCCCTAGGAAGAATAGAGAAGCTGATTGCACAATCAGAAAAGGAACCAGCCTCTCAACATAGGGGCAAGGCAAGTGAAAGAGTAAGCATTCCTGCTCAGGAAGCCTACGTGCCTGAAGCCTATGTGCCTAACTCTACGGAACCAGACACATCATCTTCTATGAATCGGTTCACACCAGAATTCCTACGCGAGATTCAAGAAGACAAATGGGCTAAAGAAAGTGAAGTCCCTCCTCCCATTGAACTTGTGGATGATGCACATGACCAATTCCCACAAGACATCCCATCCATTTATGGAGAGCAAGAGAGTACCCAATCTCAAGAAAGATTAGACTTCGAGTCTAATTCTTTACAAGAACTACCCCATTTCACAGGCCCATGGGAAGCAAAGTCCACTTGTATGAGAGCACCTACAGTCATGGTAAGAAACGAAGATTCAGTCATACCTAGGAACACAGAGGTAGTGAAGAACACCAAAGTGCAGTGCAATCTCACTTTGGAAGAGCTGCTTAAGGTCAAACCAGAAGTGTGGAAACATGTAGCCAAACAAGTACCAGAGATAGCAAAACCTCGTTCCCAGGTAGGATCACATAGGAGAGTGCCAGAGATACCCTTGGATAGGATAGGAGATATGTGTGAAGGTGAAGAAGGGAACACCTATCTTCCCATTACCTACTAGGAGTACACCACCAAGGCAATTTTGGACTCAGGTGCAGGAGTTGCAATTGCCACCACTTCCCTATGGAAGCGTTGGGGCAAGCCAGCACTCAGGCCAACGAGAATGAAATTGCAGATGGCCGATGGTCATATTGAGAGACCCTTAGGATTGCTAGAAGGAATAACTCTCACCACCTGTGGTGTCGAGTTCGAGCATACCTTTGCCATATGTGATTTTAGCAAGAACCATGCCTATGAAATGATCTTGGGACGACCCTTTATGCGACAGTTGCAAGTGGTACAGGATTGGGGAACCAATTCTTTGTACCTGCAGCACTTAGGTGTTACAACCAAAGTCAATCTCAAGGATTAATCTCATAGAGATGTCCCTCCTATCCAATGGAACCCCATCCATAGAGCCAAAGATGATACAGAATCGGTGCATTCCATAGGGTCAGGATCCTCTTGGATGCATGAAGACACTCACTTATGGATGTGCAAAGTAGCAGTAGAGGAAGAGAAGAGAGAAAAAGCCAGAGAGGTAGGTGCAAAAGAAAACCATAGATCAATTCAAGACCCAGCCTATGCACCTGTAGTCTTTCCTGATGAGGAATTTGAACCCCATGGCTGGGCAGAAATCCTAGCAACAATGGATGTAGCCATCAATGAGGAACAATGGACACCTCACTGTGATGAGGATGGCTATGACATTTCAGTCTTCTCCATAGAGCCAATCATGGGAGAGGCAGTTCTAGAAGAATGCGAACCTAGCCCTGATGCATTTGAGGATGCAAGTGACCCCGATCTAGAGTCAATCATTATGGACCCACCTTTTGCATCAGATGAAGAATACTTCCATGAAGTAGAATTTCAACCCCAGAGGCATGGAGAGCTTACAAATGAGGTAAGATTAGCCACACATGTGACCCCGAAGGAAGAAGGAAAGAAACGAAGGAAGAGAGAAGTCTCACTAGAAGAGGAAGAATCTTTGTTTGAGGTCCCAGAAAATTTTAAGAAGTACGAGATAGACGACATGAGAGTCATGATAAGAATGCCTAAACGAGAGGCACAATCAGGAGAGGCCTATGATAACAAGGAAACCACCAAGAAAATAGTAGTGGCCCTAGAAGAAGGAGAGGAGAGATGCACGTACATAGGCCATGACCTAACAGAGGAAGAAGAGCATGCGTTAATAGCCTTGCTAAGAGAATACAAAGATGTATTCGCTTGGAGTTACAAGGATTTGAAAGGTGTTGACCCTGATATATGCTCACACACCATCCCCATGATTTCAGATGCCAAACCCTCTAAGCAAAAGCCCTATACATATAACGATAATTACGCTGCCAAGATTAAAGAGGAGATAGATAGACTGGTTGAAGCTGGATTTATCTATGAAATTGAGCACACTGAGTGGGTATCCCCCATCGTAGTGGTGCCCAAGAAAAATGGAAAGCTGCGTGTATGCATTAACTTGAAGAAGGTTAATGCAGCCACGATTCGAGATAACTATCCGCTTCCCATCACAGAACATCTCTTAGAAAGAGTAGCAGGCAAGGAAGTGTACAGCTTCCTCGATGGATTTTCGGGCTACAATCAAGTAGCCATAGCTCCAGAAGATCAGCATAAAACAGCTTTTGCCACAGAATGGGGCATATTTGCCTTTAGAGTAATGCCATTTGGGCTTACCAATGCACCAACAACCTTCCAGAGGCTGATGTGCCATGTCTTTAAGGAGTTCTTGAGGAAGAACTTAGAAGTCTATGTTGATGATCTTTGTGCTCATTCGAACATTAGACAAACCCATATTTCTGAACTCAGACAAATCTTTGACAAATGTAGAGAATATCAAGTCTGCCTGAACCGAGAAAAGTGCGTTTTTATGGTCAGGCAAGGCAAGATTCTAGGACACATAGTGTCAAAGAATGGCATATCTACTGACGAAGAGAAAGTGAGAGCTATAGCAGAGCTACCTAGGCCAAGGAATGTCAAGGAAGTACAAGCTTTCATGGGACATTGTGGTTACTACCGTCGGTTCATTCACATGTATGTTGTCATTGCAAAGCCCATGTACGGACTTCTGACAAACTTTGAGTGGACTGAGGAATGTGAGAATTCCTTCAATGAGCTTAAACGACAATTATGTTCAACACCAATCTTAACCACACCGGATTGGAATAAGCCTTTCCATGTTCATGTGGATGCATCCAATTATGCCATTGGATGTGTGCTGGCACAACCTACTGGTGAAGGTAATATGGATCTTCCAATTGCCTATGCTAGTCGACAATTAAATGCAGCTGAACGAAATTACACCACTACTGAGAGAGAAGGCTTAGGCATGATATATGCAGTTAAGAAATTTAGACACTATTTGCTTGCAAATAAGTTTTAATTTTTTACTGATCATCAGGCATTGCTATATCTTGTGAACAAGCCATGCAACACAGGTTGATTAGTAAGATGGTTTCTCTTACTAATGGAATATGATTTTGAGGTTGTGGTAAGGAAAGGTAGGACTCATTTGAGAGCTGATCATCTTTCTAGGCTCACATCTGGAGAAGCCCCACAAAGAGTATCTGATGACCTTCCTGATGCTTACTTGTTTAACTTGGAAGTGGTACCGCAGTGGGCCAAGCCATTAGTGCCAGTATTGACATACGGACCTAACCATCCAGTAATAAACACGCAGGATAGGGAGGTAGTAAAAGCCCAAAAGTATCACATCATGGCTGGAAGTATGTACAAGCACACAGATCAAGGGATCTTGGCCTGTTGTGTGGAAGAGGATGAGTACGCAAAATGGTTGCAATTAGCACATGTAGGTGCATTAGAGCAACACTACTCAAAACAACAAACCCTACAAACACTAAGAAGACTCGGACTGCATTGGCCAACTATGGAAGCTGATGTCCAAAAGATGTGCAAGGAATGCCCAATCTGTTGCACTAAACCACCTGTGGAACATGCCACTCTTTATCAAGTGTCCATAGTGCCAGATTGGAGTGAACCTCTAGTATCCTTCTTAAGGACGAGAACATTCCCTCCAGACATGACTCTGGCTAGGCAAAGGAGTTTAGAACAAGAAGCCCAGGATTATTCACTCATTGGTGATAATCTATACAAGCGTGGTAAAGATGGTTACCTAAGACTATGTGTCCATGAGAGTGAGTATCTCAAGATCTTGGACACTGCTCACCAAGGTGTAGCAGGAGGACACTTTGGACCAGATCGGGTGATCAAGGCAATACTATTTGCGGGCTTTTGGTGGCCGACCCTTCACATGGATGCACATACCTATGTGAAACGCTGTGATGTCTGTCAGAGAACTCAATATCCTATACGTAAAGATGAGATGCCACTGAAACCTATGATGGGTGGACGTGCATTCTCTAAGTGGGGAATAGACTTCGTAGGTCCTATTAATCCCCCAGCTAAGGGTTCCCATGCAGAATATATCATTGTTGCGACAGACTATCTAACAAAGTGGGTAGAGGTAAAAGCCACAACGAAGAACGATGCTCAAACAACAGCTAAGTTTTTATTTGAGAATGTGTTCACTAGATACGGGCTACCTATAGAGCTAGTTAGTGATAGAGGCACTCACTTCTTGAACGAAGTGATTGAAAATCTACTCCAAGAATTCTTGGTAGTTCATAAGAAATCTGCCCCCTATCACCCTCAAGCAAATGGCCAGGCTGAGAGCACCAACAAGATCTTATGCAATGTACTGACAAAATTGGTGAACAATAAACGCTCTGATTGGGACAAACAGCTACACCACGCTGTTTGGGCATACTGAGTCGCCTACAAAACGGTACTCCAAGCCACCCCCTTTCAGATGGTATTTGGCCAAAACGCCGTGCTACCTTTGGACTTCTTAATAACTACATTGAAAGTAGCACAAGAGCATGAATGGACGGGTCATGAACTCTCCTCTAGACTTTTTGACCTTGAACGATTAGGAGAAACAAGACTGAGAGCAGCTGCAGGGATATATGCAGCAAAGAAACGACAGAAGGCATACTTTGATGCCCACGTTAAGGATAAAGGTTTAAAGGCAGGTGACTTAGTTCTTGTCTACACATTGAAGCAACATGCGAGGAAACTGGAGAAGAGAGGTTATGGACCCATGATCATTAATAGGATCTCCACGAGTGGAGCAGTACAATTAGCCACTTTAGAGGGTGATGTTCTCCCAAGTTATATCAGCGGATGCAGAGTCAAGTTGTATCAGGAACCTCTCACAGAGGAAATGCTAAGTCGACTCAATACTGCTAAGAAACGCAAAGAGGAAGAAAAACGAATTTGAGAAGAAGCTCAAGCAGAAGCCCTAGAGCGCATACGGAGAATGAAATTAAGAAGACAAGGTAGAGAGCACCCTAGGCAAGATGCATATGCAGATCAAGGATATGACGTGGCTATGTGTGAAGTTTCAGGTGTTAGCTCACATAGAATAACTGACCGACGTCCTTTCATAACCTTAGATATAGGACAAGGGAAGAGTGCAAGGACTGTAAGAGCCTTGATTGACTCAGGTGCAGCCACTAGTGCTGTTAAATTGTCTTACTGTCAAGAGTTGCAATTACCTGTCAATCCTGTGGAAGCATATCTCATAGGATTGGGAGGCGTGGAAACCCCTTGCATGGGCAAGGTGGAACTTCCCCTCTATATTCATGATGAGGCAATGACAGTTAAAGTGCTAGTATGTCAAGATGAGGACCTCACTGAACCCCTCGTCCTGGGTCAAGACTGGATTTATGACCAAGCAGTCAACTTAAACCTAAGAAGTGGACTTCTTCAGGTATGGGTGAATCAAACTAGAATTACAATTGAGTTAAATAATGGAGCACTCAAGGAACTAGAAAAGACACGGACTCCTGGTCCCTCCAGGGGTGCACATGAAGTTGACCATGCTGTTCTTGTCCAAGGCTATGTGATACAGAAGAACGAAGATCTCAAAGGAGGAGCCAGAACCACAATGGAACTCCCTTCTTTTCCAAAGGCCAGAAGGAGGCAGCAACTAAGGGCAGATCAATCACTCAAGATTCTCCAGGCGAGAGACCAAAAGAACGCGCGAAGCAGAACAACTCAGCTGATGAAACAAATGTGGGTGCGGAAAGACGAGCTGCCAGCCGTAACTAAGCTGCAACAACGGTCTCAACTTCCTATTAGTAATCAACAACTTGATGCTAATAAGAGGACTCCTAAAACCTGTGTTGAGAAAATAAAATCTATTTGGGTACCCAAGAAGTCGATGAAGGCTGACCCACAATCAAGACAAATTTGGGTGCCTAAGGCTTGCTTGCGGGCTCAACTAACCCCACACAATTCACATCATACACGACAGGATTCACTCGGTCAAGCAGTCGCTACCCACTCTTATCTGATACACTCGAACACACTGCCACCTAGAAGCACGCACAGACTCACTCGTAGATGGGTCCCAATGACACAACAAATCCCAGCAGAATTACTCAGGCAACCCTCCCGAATCTCCACAAAACCAAGACCAAAAGCCATTCATGGTGTTTGGCAACCTAAGACTTGTAAAAAAACCCCCGACCTCAATCTGTGAATTCATCTCCACTTACTAACTGCATTAGTCAGACAGCGCATCTTTCCATCTAGCTCCTAGGCCTATCCAGGCATTAACTACACACACTGTCATCGTGCACTTACTAACCACTGCCTCATCATCTACCTCATGTTAATGTTGTAACGGGGACAACAACGGGTTTATTCTGTCCATTACAATGTTAACACCTGGTTCTATATTCTCACAGAACCAACAAGCAAGCAGGGCCATGGCGAAAGCCGGAGGTGCCAGTTCTCACGCCGGATCCAGCGCACAGATTGTGGATATAGAAACACTCCTCCTCGAACCACATCTTACCGAAAGACCGCAAGAACTTCAAGCTGTGCATGTACTCCCAGTTCAGGATCCTCCCCAGGGGCACACCTCTCAAGTGGGCAAACACGCTCATTGGTTCAGTGATGTGGCAGGACCGTTGGGTGATGGAACCTATTTTTGGGAAGCTGAATTGGAGTTTAATGGTAAATGGGGACGCTACCATTTTTTCACGCGCGAGTTTGAGAGCTATCAGAATGCCGAAGTCATGCGTGCAGTATGGACCAAAGCTGGCTTGGACAGTTATTTCAGGGCCCACTTACCAAAGCCGGATTTCTTACGTTGCTCTTATCTTATCAGTACCATCACTCCGAGCAGGGCCAAGGGAGGCGACAACACCTTTGTGTTACCCTCACTGTTGCCGGGGCACGAACTTAAAAGATTCAAACTGACCCTCAACCTGGTACGAGAAGCATTGGGCATGTATGGTATGCACATCCCTACTGAAAAGGAAATAATGGTTCCAGGCAGAATGAAACATAAAGATCTCAATAAGCTGAAGGATATGGTAGCGATGACACCGACCATCGCTCTTCACCTACGGACCGTCATGCAGCATTTTGCTTTCCCCACCCAGGAAAGATTCACCATGCCCCCAAAGAAGATATGGTTTAGCTTGTATTTGGCAGAGACAGAAAGCCTCCCTATCAACGTACCACATTGGATCATAGATCAGATTCACCTAGCCCATCAACGGTGGAACAAGAAGCAGAAAAATGTACTTCACGGATGTTGTGCTCTGACCAAGATAATCTATCGATGTCTAGCCTATGACGTGCCTATTCAGCGGGCAATTGTATGGTCCCGGGCCCAGGAATTCGAGAGAAGGCTATCAGCGGCAGGTCCTCCATCAAAGAAGATGAGAGGGGGAGTCCAATTACCCTGCGCTCAACCAAGGGGAGCCACCACTACACCAGAAATTACCCCTCCCCAGACACGACGCATTAGACCATTCACCATTCGGCTACCAAGACCAAGTACAGAGGGACCCAATCTGGTGTTTCCACCCGTCCCATCAGATTTGGAATTTCCACAGGGCTTTACTCTCAATGATCTCACTGATGAAGAAGTGGCTAGACTAATCTATGACTCTAATCTCGAAATGGAAACAGAGCGAGCTCAGGAACCACAAACCCATACAACAACGTCAGCCCCCACCCAACCGCAAGTTGTAGAAGTCGACGTCGAGGAACAAGAGACCGAACAAGAGGAAGAAGCCTACGAGGAACAAGAGTATGACGAACTTTCAGAGTTAGCAAGTGCCCCCGCGTATTCGGCTCAAATAAAAAGACTATATCGAACCATGCAGCTAGTTCAAGAACAACATAAAATGTCACTGGAAGCAGGCAAGAAACTCATGAACCAATTGCTGGCAGAGGAAGGCGTGGATGACATGTTCATCGAGTCCATAAACCTACACGCGGATGCAGTAGGATTGGATGAGGCCATTCATGAGGCAATGGCCTACATTCACCGATTTGAGAAAAGAGTTCCCGCCCGTCCCATGAGGTCCGGGAAACAAATTCATATCAACGTATCAGCACCAGGAGATACAACGCAAGCAGATGAACATCAGGAAGAACCACTGTCACCACCATCCCCACCTCTCACTACACAACTCACTCCACCACATGACACTATCACCACCACGTCCACTACCACCACAATCGTCATGGGAATTCCACTCTCTCCGGGAATCCAATTCGGGGGAGTCACCATGCCCACTTTCACCACTCTCTTCACTAACGTCACATCCACCCCACCCACGATCCCCATCTACACGGTCACTCAAACATTTGACACTATGGAAACATCTCCCGCCACTGCACCGCTCCCTCCCCCCATGCCACCTCCATCTCCCATACCCCCTCCACCCACATCTCCACTTGCATCCACATCATTCACAACTCCTTTTCCCGCCCCCATTCCCCTTGCATCTTCACCCCTCCCTGCATCATTTAATGTAAATAGTATATTTCTAGCATTAAATCAATGTGTATATCAGCTTCAAAATGAGTACAGAGCTCTGGACGGCCGGTATCAACAACTGACAACAAATCACCAGAACTTACAAAGGCAATTTAAAATGCTGGAAGAGGAAAATGCAGATGTGAATCAACGTTATACAACGCTTGAGCAGGCTCACCAAACACTATTGGAGGCACCCCAACCATCGACAGAATCAGGCGTCAAACAACTAGAAGCCTTGCTCGAAGTATACCAGGCCGATAACCTACGAGTCAGACGTAACTTGGCGTTACTCAGGAAACATATGGCCACGGCACTCGAAGAGAACAAGAGACTGCAGAAACAAAATGAAGAGAATCTGGAAGCGGCAATGGAAGGCTCTCCCCACGAGATAGATCCAGAGCAGTTCAAAGTAGTTCCCTTAGAGACGATGAAAACCATTTTGGAAAGCTATGCAGATCTTCTGGAAGCCCATGATGACTTGGAAAGAGAACGTGACACACTACGGAGCAGACTTAAGGAACAGGAAGAACAACTGAAGAGTGTCCCATCAACCTCCACCTCAGACGAAGTAAAGGCCTTAACTGAGCAGGTGGCAGAATTACAAAAGAGGTTACTGACATACGAGAGGCAGCCCTCTCCAGTAGTAGAACCAGAGCCAGAAGAGTTGGCCCCTATTGAGAAAGATGATTCGTACGAAGAACCGTATGTTCCTATGCCGATGCCAGGCGGGCAACGAACCTCAGAGGGACTAGACACCTTGGAAGTGGAAGCACCCGAGTGGCTTCAGACACTGGAAAAGACCGCGAACACACACGAAGAACGGGTGGCCATTCAGATCCAATCACTAGCGAACCTAGAAGAAACTGTCATAAAGTCAGAATATTTCAGAAGCATGTCTCATCATAGATGGATCGGCACCAATAATGACCATTATGTGCCATACTGCATACTTTTGGCCGATTACAACGCCGAGATTCAACGACGATGCGGCAAGCCTCCCACATTTGCTACACAATTTGGTCCAGATGATATACCGGAAAGTGCTAAGCGTGGGTCCATCCATCAACCCACCTGGAGGATCAGGCTTTTGGAAACATATCCTGAAATGGTCTGAACCTGGAATAATATGCCGTTGTTTATTAAATATAATCCTTGTTACGTTCCAGTTCTTCGAAGACGCACTTGGCCTGAATTCACTATTGCCGTCAAAGACATCAAAGCCTGCGCAAAATGGTTAAATTACATTTATCTAGCACCTCCACGAGGACCCCCCATGGTGAACTACATGATTTCTACAATCAGACACTGGAGCATTCGGCTACGCAATAATCCCGATGTGATGGCCCAGATGTGTATGAAAATATTTGAATTAATGCTGATCACTTTCAGGACGTTTAAGAATATTAAGGACCCCCACTTCTCAGGAGCAGGCTTCGTGACAGGAAACGAGGATCTGGTGTACGATATGAGTACCACCCCATCAATTGAAGTAATATATGCTTGGCACGCCAGAATCAAGTACCTCCCAGCCTGCTTTAAACAGACATTTGAGGAGATGTTCATCACAGGATTCTGGGAATACCACTCCGAAATCTTTATACCCAGACCATCACATCTCCTCCAATTATTTGCTGTGGAGAGAACTATTCACTCAGAACAATTGAGGGTGCCTCATCCGGATGTTCCCGGACCTGTGAATTGGGATGATTTGCTCACACATCTAGCACGCGGCTTACGACTCGAAGAACACCACCTAGCCTCCGATGTCGTCCAATATTATGTTCAAAAATCCTCTAGACAAGGGTCTGTCAGGGGCGACAGACGCGAGAGTGGGGGGGTGTTGGCAGCAGTCAGGGAACCGAAGGAGCCACAAGACGAAGAGAGTCAGAGCGAAGGGAGAGCACAAGCAGACATGGCAGTCAAAGAAGATCTGGCAAGTAGGCCACATAAATTTTTCAGACATCAAGGAGTTGACACACAAGAAGAAAGAGCAAGTAGGGAGCTCAAAGGTATGTATGACAAATCAATAGAGAAAACCCCTACACAAATAGTGATTTTCATCACTAAAAACCATTGTAAATATCATTTCGCATTTTTGTAGCTCCATTTTGTGCAATCCAAGGAGTCCTTGAGCTTGAGGAGCTTTTGAAGTATCTACCTTCCAATTTTCATATTTTTTAGATCTCGTTTGAGCCCTCTAATAAGCCCTGGAACCTAATTTTTAACTAGGCCGGACACTAGGTCTGAACAGGGCCAAAGCTAGTCAAAAACTATAAAAGGAGCTAGAGAGCTCATTTTTGAGGTTGGATTGTAATTGAAATGAACTTGTAAGAGCTTTTTGAAAGTAATCTAAGAACTCCATTGCTTCTCACTCTTTGTCTTGCCGTGTGTGCACGTGTGTGTGTATGTGTGTGCATGCTTGTGTGCTTCTCACTCACGCACTTGTGCCTCCACTTGCTCGAGGTCTTCATACCATCCTCATGTCTTCCCGGATTGACATTAAAGGAGGTGCTACTCATCACTGAGCTACAACAAGCTAGCATGGTGTCCAATGCATTGCCTATAGATGAGGGGGTGGTGTTTACAATGGAAGATGCATGGGAAGGGAATTGGGGAAGGGGAAGAGTGAATGATGTGTCTATTGAAGACGTGTGTGTGGGTGAAATTGGTGGAGGGGGAATGGGAGGAGGTGGAAGCGTGGGGGGAGGGGGAGGTGCCGTGGGTGGTGAAATGTCCATACTTTCAGGAGTGGGTGCGAGTGTGGGGTCTACCATATACATTGGAATGGTAGGTGGTGTGTGTGTGAAAGTGGTGAATAGATGAGAAGTGGGGTGGGGAGCTGAAAATAAAGGGAATGGTTGAGACCTGGGTTGAAAAGTTCTAGCAAGGAAGTTATGGAGGGATTAGAGAAGTGGAGAGATGGAGGTTGGGGGTTGAGGTCGTAGAGTTGAGGAGGGCATGAAGGGTTGCGTGGTAGCAGGGAAACCCATGAATATGGATCTAGGGTCAGGATGACCTATGGCTGAGGGCATGGGGGATGGTTGTCCTAGGGCAGGCTCTATGAGCGATTCGGTGGATTGTGTAGTGATGGGGGTTGCTTCATAGATTGGGTTATCAGAGGTGGAGAATAGGGTTGAACTAGAGATGGGAGTACGGAAGATGAAGGTTGGTTCGGTGGGTTGAGTGGTCGAGGTGATTTCCACGGTTTCCGCTCGAGGAGGCGATGGTGGGGGTGTGGGTGGTAGTGGCTCGGTGGATTCCTCATGGGTGACTGGGTGCTCTTGGCTAGCAGTTTCTGTTGCTTGGGAGGTTGTCCCGATGGGTTCGGATGTAATAATTGGCCCTTCTGCCGTTGTAATGGGGATCTGGATATTCTTACCTGAGCGTGGTCGTGTCTGGAATCTTCGTGGATCATATTGAACTGGAGACCTCCTAATGGCAGTCCGCACTGCTTCTACTACCCCATATGTTTCTGCCATCAATAAGAGACCCTCACTATATTCTGAGTCAACTCCTGCTTCTTCCAACAGCTGAGTCATGAGTACTCTACTGCTCTATTCGGTGAGCAGTTGTTGTGATCGCACTCGTTCCATAATTTGATACAACCTTCGGAGTTCTGCTGTATAGGCTGGGGCTTCAGTGGTCTCCTCTTCATATGCTCCTTCTTCTTCTAGGTGTCCTTGTTGTTGACCTTGCTGAGCGTCACTCCAATGTACATGGCGGCTGTCTGTAGATTTTCTTCTTCTTTGTGAAGATGTGCCTTGTTCTTCTGCATCTGAATAAAACTCTACATCAGAGAGTTGTGTACTTTGTAAGAAGGCTTCGAAGTCCTGGGGATCCATTCCTTCAGCATCTCCAGTTGTAGCAAATTCAAATTCAGATGGAGCAGGAGGATCTGAAGGGGCAGCTTGTGTCGTAGTTTCAGATCTAGACCTGGGTATCCTAATGGTAAAGGGAGGTACAGTGGCCTCCCCTCGTGGTGATACTTCAGGAGTAGTCAGAACTTCCCTTGTCTGGACACAAGGGATCGCACCCCTCATGCACTTGTATTGATGTGTGGACGTCTTGAGCTTCTTAAACATTTGTAATTGTGCCCAAGTTAAGGCACGTTCAATGGGAACATCGTATGCTAGGCACCGGTAAATAATGCGTGTGATTGCACAGCAACCGTTCACCACTAATTTCCTAGAAGACCTTTTATTTGCTTCATACAATTGATCTATAATCCATACAGGCAGCTTAATTGGTAACGCACCTGTCTCTGCTAAGTAGAGAGCGAACCAGATTCTTTTGTGTGGTTGTGTGAAGCGGTCTTGGCCGGGGAAAGCAAAATGTTGCATGCACATACGGAGAGGGATGGACACATTTGGTGTGAGTGCTGCCATGTCTTTAAGCTTCAGTATTTTCCTATCCTTCATGTTAGTAGGAACGAGAGCATCCTTCTCAGAAGGTACATGTGTGCCGTGCATATTCAAAGCAGAGCTCACCAACTCCAAGGTAAGTTCAAACCTCTTTAACTCGTTGTTGCCCAGCAAGGAAGGAAGAACAAATGATCCTTGTTTGTCCTTTTCTTCATTAGCTTGTAATGTGGAGACCAAATAATAGCATCGGAGGAGATCCGGTTTAGGTAGTGGTGCTTCAAAGTATTCTGCTAGCCCTGCACGTTGCCATATGGTCTGGAGATCCTCGGTGTTCTGTAGAGTCTCAAACTCCTTGGAGAAAAATTGGAATCGAACCCATGATCTGTCATACTCGCACTTAGACTCCCGTATATACTTGGCCTCTCCTAATGGACCTGGCATGCCATTGAACCAATGAGAATTGGCATGGACTCTTTCTGTGATCCCTGTGGGTGGATCCGGTACCGGGATCTACTGAAGGTGTTGCAGCTCCACAGGTCGTTCAGTTGGTGGCACATCCACAGGTAGACTATCCACATCGATTCCTGCAGTAAGTATTCCTACTTGTGAGCTCGGACCTGTCGCTTCTGCCATGTTACTTCTTACCTCCTGATTCTGTGAGAATATAGAAACATGTGTTAACATTGTAAAGGACAAGTTAAAACCGTTTTTGTCCCCATTACAACATTATCATGAGGTTCGGGAGAGATTAGTAGGTTAATAAGTGCTCGGTGCTTGTGCGTGTAGGTTAATAAGTGCTCGGTTACTAACTGGGGTCCGGGGGTTTATTACAAGTTTTAGGTTTCCAAATGTAGTGGATGGGCTTTGATCTTGATTTTGTGGAGACTCTGAAGAGTTTGATAGGGATATCTGCTTGAAGATGAGGCTTTTTAGGGACCCATTTACAAGTGATTCTACTAGTGCTCATGGAAGAATATGTGTCGGTGCGTGATGTTAAGACTGGGTCTCAGATGTTCGAGTGAGTGAAACATGTTGTACCGGTTGCGGCCTTGGTGTAGCTATTTGAGCCCACAAGCAAGCCTTAGGCACCCAGATTTGTCGTGATTGTGGGCTGGCCTTCATTGACTTCTTGGGTACCCAAATAGACTTCACTTTCGCAGAAGAATTAATGAAGGACTTCTTATTAGTGTCGTGTTGTTGACTACTAATAAGAGGTTTTGGCCGTGGGGTCGGCCTGGTCTGAACAAGGTATTCGCCTTTTCGTCTCCATACTTGTTTCCATGGCTGAAACAATCTGCTTTGCTTCTTTTTTTGGCATCCAGTATCGGTAGTGTTCTGCTTCTTCTGTATTTGATCTACCGTTGTTTGTTGCAACCTTCTGGTCTTTGGAAAAGGAGGGAGTTCTGTCCTCTCCCTGGCCCCGTTGTTGAGACAAGCCTCTTTCTGCATCATACAGTTTTGGACAAAAATAGCATTGTCAACTTCATGTGCGCCCCTGGAAGGACCAGGAGTTTGTGCCTTGCCTAGCTCCTTGAGTGCCTCATTTTCCAATTCAACTGTAATTCGGCTATGATCTACCCATACCTGAAGAAGTCCACTTCTTAGGTTAAGGTTGACTGCATGATCATAGATCCAGTCCTGACCCAAGACAAGAGGCTCAGTGAGGTCCTCATCTTGACACACTAGTACTTTGACTGTCATCACTTCGTCTTGAATGGAGATGGGAAAATCCACCTCGCCCATGCAAGGGGTTTCCACACCTCCCAATCCTATGAGATATGCTTCTATAGGATCGACAATTAATTTCAATTCTTGACAGTAAGACAACTTGACAGCACTAGTGGATGCACCCGAGTCAATCAGAGCTCTTACAGTCTTTGCACCCTTTCCTTGTCCTACTCCTAGGGTTACAAAAGGCCGTCGGTCGATTATTCTATGGGAATGCCCACCTGAAGTCTCGCACATGGCCATAGGATAGCCTACAGATTCTTGAGTGTCAAGCATAGGCGGGTCTCTGCCTTGTCTCCTCAATTTCATTCGTCGGATGCGTTCTAAAGCTTCTACCTGTGCTTCTTCTCTAATTCGTTTCTCTTCTTCTTTACGTTTCTTGGCAGTGTTGAGTCGATTTAGCATCTCTTCAGTGAGGGGTTCCTGATATAACTTGACTCTGCATCCACTTATGTAACTTGGTAGAATATCACCCTCTAAAGTGGCTAGTTGAACTGCGCCACTTGTGGAGATTCTATTGATAATCATTGGCCCGTAACCTCTTTTCTCTAATTTCCGTGCATGCTGCTTCAATGTGTAGACTAGGACTAGGTCGCCTGCTTTCAAGCCTTTATCCTTCACATGTGTATCAAAATAAGCCTTTTGCCTCTTCTTCGCTGCATAGATTCCTGCTGCAGCTCTCAATCGTGTTTCACCTAGACATTCAAGATCAAAGATTTGAGAGGAGAGTTCATGGCCTGTCCAATCATGCTCTTGTGCTACCTTCAATGTAGGTAACAAAAAGTCCAGAGGCAGCACAGCATTTTGGCCAAATACCATCTGAAAGGGAGTGGCTTGGAGTACCGTTTTATAGGCGACCCGGTATGCCCAAACAACATGGTGTAGCTGTTTGTCCCAATCAGAGCGTTTATTGTTCACTAGTTTAGTCAGCACATTGCATAAGATCTTATTAGTGCTCTCAGCCTGGCCATTAGCTTGTGGATGATAGGGGGCCGATTTCTTATGTATCACCAAGAATTCTTGGAGAAGGTTTTCTATGACTTCATTCAAGAAGTGTGTGCCTCTATCACTCACCAACTCTATTGGCAATCCGTACCTCGTGAATACATTTTCAAATAAGAAGTTTGTTGTTGTTTGAGCATCATTTTTTGTAGTAGCTTTCGCTTCTACCCACTTGGTTAGATAGTCTGTGGCCACGATGATATATTCAGCATGTGAACCCTTAGCTGGGGGATTAATAGGACCAACAAAGTCTATTCCCCATTTAGAGAACACACGTCCGCCCATCATAGGCTTTAGTGGCATCTCATCCTTGCGTATAGGGTACTGAGTTCTCTGACAAACATCAAACCGTTTCACATAGGTATGTGCATCCATGTGAAGGGTTGGCCACCAAAAGCCCGCAAATAGTATTGCCTTGATTACCCGATCTGGTCCAAAGTGTCCCCCTGCTACACCTTGGTGAGCAGTATCCAAGATTTTGAGATATTCCCTCTCATGGACACATAGTCTCAGGTAACCATCTTTACCACGCTTGTATAGATTATCACCAATGAGTGAATAATCCTAGGCTTCTTGTTCTAAACTCCTTTGCCTAGCCAGAGTCATGTCTGGAGGGAATGTTTTCGTCCTTAAGAAGGATACTAGAGGTTCACTCCAGTCTGGAACTATGGACACTTGATAAAGAGTGGCATGTTCCACAGGTGGTTTAGTGCAGCAGATTGGGCATTCCTTGCACAACTTTTGGACATCAGCTTCCATAGTCGGCCAATGCACTCTGAGTCTCCTTAGTGTCTGTAAGGTTCGTTGCTTTGAGTAGTGTTGCTCTAATGCACCTACATGTGCTAAATGCAACCATTTAGTGTACTCGTCCTCTTCTACACAACAAGCCAAGATCCCTTGATCTGTCTGTTTGTACAGGCTTCCTGCCATGGTATGGTACTTCTGGGATTTTACTACCTCTCTACCTTGAGTGTTTATTACTGGGTGGTTAGGCCCGTATGTCAATACTGGCACTAATGGCTTAGCCCACTGAGGTATTACTTCCAAATTAAACAAGTAAGCATCAGGAAGATCATCTGATACTCCTTGTGGGGTTTCTCCGGATGTGAGCCTAGAGAGATGATCTTCTCTCAAATGAGTCTTGCCTTTTCTCACCACTACCTCAAAGTCGTATTCCATTAGTAAGAGGAACCATCTCACCAATCTACTTGTGTTGCATGGCTTGTTTACCAAGTATAGTAGAGCTTGATGATCAGTAAAAAATTTAAACTTATTTGCAAGCAAATAATGTCTAAACTTTTTAACCGCATACACCATGCCCAACCCCTCTCGTTCGGTAGTGGTATAGTTTCGCTCAGCTGCATTCAACTATCTACTCGCATAGGCAATTGGAAGATCCATATTACCTTCACCAGTAGGTTGTGCAAGCACACATCCAATGCCATAATTGGATGCATCCACATGAACATGGAAAGGCTTATTCCAATCTGGTGTGGTTAAGATTGGTGCTGAACATAATCGCCGTTTAAGCTCAGTGAAGGAATTCTCACATTCCTCAGTCCACTCAAAGTTTGTCAGAAGTCCGTACAGAGGCTTTTCAATGATGGCATACATGTGAATGAAACGTCGGTAATAACCACAATGCCCCATGAAAGCTTGCACTTCCTTGACATTCTTTGGCCTAGGTAGTTCTGCAATAGCCCTCACCTTCTCTTCATCAGTGGAGATGCCGTTCTTTGACACTATGTGTCCTAAAATCTTGCCTTGCCTGACCATGAAAACACATTTTTCTGGGTTCAAGCAGACTTGATATTCTCTGCATTTGTCAAAAATTTGTCTGAGTTCAGGAATATGGGTTTGTCTAATGTTGGAATGAGCACAAAGATCATCAAAATAGACTTCTAAGTTCTTCCTCAGGAACTCCTTAAATACATGGCACATCAGCCTTTGGAAGGTTGCGGGAGCATTGGTAAGCCCGAATGGCATTACCCTAAAAGCGAATATACCCCACTCTGTGGCAAAAGCCGTTTTATGCTGATCCTCTGGTGCAATGGCCACTTGATTGTAGCCAGAGAACCCATCTAGGAAACTGTACACTTCCTTGCCTTCCACCCTTTCTAATAGATGCTCAGTGATAGGAAGCGGGTAATTATCCCTGATCGTGGCTGCGTTAACCTTCTTCAAGTTAATGCATACTCGTAATTTGTCGTTCTTCTTGGGCACCACCACAATGGGGGATACCCATTCAGTGTGCTCAATTTCATAGATAAATCCAGCTTCAACCAAGCGGTCTATCTCTTCTTTGATCTTGGCAGCATAGTTGTCATTGTATGTGTATGGCTTTTGTTTTGAGGGTCTGGCCTTTGTAGTCATGGGAATCGTATGTGAGCATATGTCCGGGTCCACTCCTTTCAAATCCTTGTAATTCCAAGCAAATACATCTCTGTATTCTCTTAGCAAGGCTATCAGCTCATGCTCTTCTTCCTCAGTGAGGTCATGTCCTATGTAAGTGCACCTCTCTTCTCCTTCTTCTATGGCTACAACTATTTTCTTGGTGGTTTCTTTGTTATCATAGGCCTCTCCCGATTGCGCCTCTCGTTTAGGCATTCTAATCATGAATCTCCTGTCATCTATCTCATACTTCTTAAAATTTTTCGAGACCTCAAACAAAGATTCTTCCTCTTCTGGTGTGACTTCTCTCTTCTTTCTTTTCTTTCCTTCTTCCTTAGGGGTTACATGTGTGGCTAGCCTTACATCCTTTGTAAGCTCTCCGTGCTTCTAGGGTTGAAATTCTACTTCATAGAAGTATTCTTCATCTGATGCAAAAGGTGGGTCCATAATGATTGACTCTAGATCGGAGTCACTCGCATCCTCAAATGCATCAGGGCTAGGTTCACACTCTTCTAAAACTACCTCTCCCATGATCGGCTCTATGGAGAAGACTGAAATGTCATAGCCGTCCTCATCACAGTGAGGTGTCCATTGTTCTTCATTGATGGCTACATCCATTGTTGCTAGAATTTCTGCCCAGCCGTGAGGTTCAAATTCTTCGTCTAGAAAAACTACAGGTGCATAGGCTGGGTCTTGGATTGATCTATGGGTTTCTTTTGCACCTACCTCCCTGGCTTTTTCTCTCTTCTCTTCTTCTACTGCTACCTTACACATCCATAAGTGAGTGTCTTCATGCATCCATGAGGATCCTGATCCTAGGGAATGCACCGATTCCGTATCATCTTTGGCTCTATGGATGGGGTTCCATTGGATAGGAGGGACATCTCTATGAGAGTAATCCTTGAGATTGACTTTGGTTGTAACACCTAAGTGCTGCAAATACAAGGAATTGGTTCCCCAATCCTGTACCACTTGCAACTGCTACATAAATGGTCTCCCCAAAATCATCTCGTAGGCTTGGTTTTTGCTAAAGTCACATATAGCAAAAGTATGCTCGAACTCAACACCACATGTAGTGAGAGTTATTCCTTCTAGCAATCCTAAGGGCCTCTCAATATGACCATCAGCCATCTGCAATTTCATTCTTGTTGTCCTGAGTGTTGGCTTGCCCCAACGTTTCCATAAGGAAGTGGTAGCAATTGCAACTCCTGCACCTGAGTCCAAAATTGCTTTGGTTGTGTATCCCTGATGGGTAACTGGGAGGTAGGTATTTCCTTCTTCTCCTTCACTCATGTCTCCTATCTTATCCAATGGTATTTCTGGCACTGTTCTTTGAGATCCTACCTGGGAATGTGGTTTTGCTACTTCACGCACTTGATTTGCTACATGTTTCCACACTTCTGGTCTAACCTTGAGCAGCTCTTCCAAAGTGAGATTGCACTGCACTTTGGTGTTCTTCACTACCTCCGTGTTCCTAGGTATGACTGAATCTTCGTTTCTTACCATGACTGTAGGTGCTCTCATACAAGTGGACTTTGCTTCCCATGGGCCTATGAAATGGGGTAGTTCCTATAAAGAATTAGACTCGAAGTCTAATCTTTCTTGAGATTGGGCACTCTCCTGCTCTCCATAAATGGAAGGAAGGTCTTGTGGGAATTGATCGTGTGTGTCATCCACAAGTTCAATGGGAGGAGGAACTTCACTCTCTTTAGCCCATTTCTCTTCTTGAATCTCTCGCAAGAATTCTTGTGTGTATTGATTCATAGAAGAAGAGGTGTCTGGTTCAGTGGAGTTAGGCACATAAGCTTCCTTGGGAGGAATGCTTATTCTATCACTTGCCCTCTCCTTAGCCTGGGAGGTGGCACCTTTTCCAGACTTTGCAAGTAACCCCTCCAATCTATCCAATAGACCATCAAAGTGCAATGGTGTTCTGATGGGGTTAGAGCCATTGAACAAACGACTGGCTTCAAACATGGCTTGCGCCAATTCGACCATTTTAGCACAAAGCTTTGTTCGCTCTATCTCTAGATCGGCTCTAGGGTAACATTTCTCAAGATCTGTTACATTGGGCCCTTCTTGAATTCTGGCTTGATATGCTTTAAGCATCATGTCTAGATCTTCAGGAGTGGGATCGGCTAAGACTGATCCTACTCGGGGTGGTGGTTGGGTTACGTGTGGTGGATTGGTGGGTGGAGAAATGGAGGGTGAAGGGGATGGTAGTGGCAGGGATGTGTGAGAGTGCGTTTGAGATGTGATTTCTATGATTTTGGTTTTGGTTTCTCGTAGGCTTTCCTCAAGTTCGCTCATCTTTCTTGCCCATGGCCTTTTCATACGTTCACGGCTATCTCTCCAAGCTCTTGTCCTCTTCGTATTCTGGCTCTCAGTCTCACTAACCTCCGCATTCTTTTCCTGGCTTGAGTCTTGGTTTTGCTTAAGTGTCTGGGCTCTCGTGATGACTTGCACTGGGGCTGTGGAAGTCACACTTCCTGTGGAGTCTACCACTAAGCCAATCACATTGATAGGAGTGATTTTTGGCATATTATTAGGATTCTTTGGGCAGTCTCGTAAGAGATGCTCCTTTCCACACTCCTGGCAATAGCCCTGGATTGTCACTGACTGGGGTTGTGTAGGTGGAGGCAAGGGACAATCACGAATGAGATGATCTCCCTGACATCTGTAGCATGGCCCTCTAGGAAATGGAGGTCTTACCTGCCTAGGTTGAGGTCTAGGGTTGGGGTTCGTGTACATGACATTCGCATACTCTGTGTCCCAAATAGGTTCACTCGGTTCCTCACTGTAGTAAGACTCACCATGTTCAGGAGACTGCATGTAGTAAGCCTGGGGACTATCAACATGTGTAGAATCAAAGCTATGGTCACTGGGATCACGTTCTGAGATTAATGGTGTTACGGGGACTATCGCTCTATTCAGGTTTTCTTCTACAGCAGCATACTTGACCGGAATCACATTAGTAGGAGCAGGTGGTTGTTGTGCTAGCACTGGCTGGGGTCTCAGTTGGGCCTGATATTGCGGTTGGTAATTTTGTTGAGGTCTAATATACTGTTGTGGTGAATATTGACTCTGGTATCTGCCTTGTTGAGGGTATGGCTGAGGGTAGGTTTGCCTAACGGCTTGCTTGTTGTATGGGCAGTCCTGTGCTGAGTGATTTGTGTACCTTCGCTCTATGGTGCAATATTGGCTGCTAGGGTTCACTTGGGGTTGAGCCGTGATGGGACATGCGTTTGCCATATGGTCACCACCGCAAGTATAGCACCTCTTTACTGGGGCAAATCTAGGAATTTGTTTACTAGAGACACCTAGTTTTTGAGCTACTTTTTCTGCAAGTTCCTCAATTGATGTGGATTGTGAGGAAGAGAGGCTAGAGGTACTATCTGAATCTTTGTAGATTTTGGATAGCTCTAACTCCTCCCCTAGGTTATCCTCAATATCGATGCACGTGCGTACACATTCTTCTATAGTTCGGGGGTCCTTCAAGTACACATATGATCTCAATTTGGTACTTAGCAATCCATCCAAGAATAAAGCCACTTGCTTAGCGACCGTGGGTAACTCAGGACCAGGACATCGCTCAAGATATTGCCTAAATCTTCTTCCTGCAAGTCTCACAGTCTCTTGCGGGGTCTGCTTGAAGCTGTATATCAATGAGGAAGTATTATGCCTTATGCCACTTTTAGAGAATTCGATAATGAATGCCTCTAAAAGTTGATCTATGCTTCTAAATTGCCTCTCGTTTAGTGGCTGAAACCATGTCAGGGCGGTGTTCCTAAGGGTTAAACCAAAGGCATTGTACTGCGTGAACAGGTCTTCAACTTGTTCAGCTCTCAAGACTTGCTTAAACTCAGCTACATGATCGTAGGGGTCTCCAGTGCCATCGAAGTAGTTTTTCATGGACTTAACTAGCTGGGTCGGTCTCAAGGTCCTCGTGTGCTCTCTCGGTCTTGGCAAAGGGAAATCATCGGCATTTCTTCGGTTCCCTGGGGCTCTATGTCCCTCAGGTTCCCCTCTATTCGTTTCCATTCTCGTTCTTTCTCTTCCCCGAGAGTTGGCAAAGCTTACCTCAGGTCTCTCTCGACTCCTTTCTCTTTGAGTCCCCTGAGCTTGAGATGTTCCAGCTCCTTGGCGACCAAAGGACACATTCGATCTTGGTTGGGGGAAAATAAATTATCCTTTCCAAGTGTAAACATGCCTATCATTTTCTATAACCCCAAAGATCCTCTCTGAAGAGTGATCTAAGTAGGTCACTCTTCCTGGAATATCAGGATCTTTGAACTCATATATCATGATTGTTCCTACCTCACTCGACTGACTAGGTCTATATCTCCAAAAGGCTTCATCCGTCTCTCGGTTCAAGAGGAGATCTATGCTCTTATTATCTTGGGGAATCCACTCTGGTGTGATAATCCTCGTGAGAACAGATTTGCCTCGGGGGGTTCTAAGTTCTTCGCCCATGTTTCCTTGCTCTAGGTCACCTAAGTCCGTTTCCGGGACCACATTCCCAAATTCATCTATCCTATCGGGATGATAGGTGACTACATATATTGTCCCTTGTCCAAGTATGCTCCATTTTCAAACTTGACAACTGGGCGCTCTAGTCCAATGGATTGGTCAGGGTTTTTAATCTGGACCACCGCTCTTCCTAGGCCATCCTCATAGATGCTAGCACCTAATCGGTTGGTCCTAAGGTACTCGAGTTGCATCTTGTAAGGGCCTTCCACCCTATGTAAATATGGCACCCCAGAACTTCCTATAGGTCTCTCCATACCATGGGACATCTCAGACTCGCTAGTCTCAGAACTAGGGTAATACGAATGATGGCTCAACTGCTGGGCCCAAGACCTCGCAGTATGATTGACACTAGCCTCTGAAGATCTAAGACTTTGTCTGTCTCTCCCTAGGTGTCTACCTGACCTAAGGTTCATATGCCCTTTGTACGTTGCTGATTCTTTGGTACCAGTCACTTGTTCCTTTTAAGTTCCTTTGGATGTGTTTTCTTGTTTTTAATTAAGCGTCATCAGGAGCACTTTCGTGGGTCGTACTTGATGTTCTGCGTCCGCTTAGTTTAAGTTCTTTTCCTTTAAGTTATCCCTTGACTACAATTTAGCCTACCCTTGCACTTGAGAAATTAAGGGCTCTTCAAACTTGAGTGTTCCTATCGTACCCCTTAGTCAATCAGAACAACTACTCGCACTTAGCCTATGCTAAGAATAGACTGAGGGGGTTAATTGATGTTCCAACCTCAAGTCGCTCCTCCTGGCGATGCTGGTCTACCCAGGAAGCACGTTCCCAAGCTTGTTCGCCTTGGCACTTACTTTGCTTTCTCCAAGAGCTCTCGATGATCCTGTAAGAATCCCAAGTTTAGCTTCAATTTGATCCTTCAATTGACAGACAATTTATTTCAGACACTTTTTAATGACCCTTGTTCCCCCTTTTGTATTGCTAAAAATTTCCTCTAGAGCTCCCTTGGTGTTCCTACCCCTCACTGTGTCAACTTCCAAATGTCCTATCTGAAAATCAACGCATTATTCTTATAAAAAAACAGTTGAGGGTGTGTAGGATATGCCACGAGCTTTCCGACAAGCCCTAAAGCTCAAAAAATGGATTTCGTATGGAAAAGTTATGACCGTTCAGGGTTTAGGGGGTTAAACAGACAAACAGAACCTTTCAGGAGTTTTAATGCATTTTTCTAAGGCCTTTGCAAGTGTGTGAGTATTTGAGAGTGCAAATATGCCCAAAATTTAGCCTAAATTTCCAAAAAATTTACCCCTTAATTTTTGCCGAAAATGTCTGTCTATCGCGATAGACACAAACTGTCGTGGGGGGCTGTCTGTCGCGATAGACGGTGTCTGTCGCGATAGAGTGGTCTGTCGCGATAGACGGGTCTGTCGCGATAGACGGTGTCTGTCGCGATAGAGTGGTCTGTCGCGATAGACGGTGTCTGTCGCGATAGACGGGTCTGTCGCGATAGAGTGGTCTATCGCGATAGACGGTGTTTGTCGCGATAGACGGGTCTGTCGCGATAGACGGTGTCTGTCGCGATAGAGTGGTCTATCACGATAGACGGTGTCTGTCGTGATAGACGGGTCTATCGCGATAGAGTGGTCTGTCGCGATAGACGGTGTCTGTCGCGATAGACGGTGTCTGTCGCGATAGACGGTGTCTGTCATGATAGACGGTGTCTATCGCGATAGAGTGGTCTGTCGTGATAGAGTGGTCTGTCGTGATAGACGGTGTCTGTCACGATAGATGGTGTCTATCGTCTGTCGTGGTTTTAGTCTGTCGCGATAGACGGTGTCTATCGCGATAGACTGGATCTGTCGTGGAATTTGGTCTGTCGCGATAGACAGGTGTCTGTCGCGATAGACGGGGTCTATCGTGGGTCTCTGTCTATCGCGATAGACGGGTGTCTGTCGTCTGTCGTGATTTGGTCTGTCGCGATAGACGGTGTCTCTCACGATAGATGGTGTCTATCGCGATAGACTGAAAAAACGCAAATTTTTGAGAAACTTATAGTGATTTGGAGTGCTCTAATGGTGTAGGTTACCGTGCCAAACACGCATTCATAAAATATTAAGTTTTTCTGTCAGTCGCGACAGACAGAGGTCATCGTTCCGGGACCTGTGCAGAGTCTGTCGTACCTGCGCACACTGCTGGAGAAGGTTGTACAGCTAGTTCCTGCAACAAAAGCTCAAAAACACACCAAAAACAGATAGCATGCAAGCTCTCTCTCGCTCTCTCTCACAATGAAATGAGGGAAATGAGGTGGGGAGTGTAATATGACCAAAAAACTGATTTTTTTTTTTTTTTTGTGGAGATGGAGATGGAGGTGGGAGATGGTGGGGATGATGATGGTGACGATGGTGATGCGAAAGTAAGGAAAAAATGAAGAAAAATAAAGAAAAGGAAGGATATTACCTATAACTCCAATGTCTCAACTCGACATCTTACCATCACACACTCGTCCTCGAAGCTCTCTCCCCGGCAACAGCGCCAAGTTTGGTGTCACTCTAGCACAATGGTGAGTACCAACGTGAGAAGATTCACCTCATAATTGTCAATCCGTGGAGACGTGAGGACTAGTACGAAGACTATGAGCAAGTGAAGGCACAAGTGTGTGAGTGAGAAGCACACAAGCATGCACACACATACACACACATGCGCACACAAGGCAAGAACAAGGAGAGGAACAATGAAGTTCTTTGCATTAGTCAAAAAGTCTCTTACATGAGCTCAATTCACAAACAATCTAACCTGCAAAAATGAGCTCTCTAGCTCTTTTTATAGTTTTCTCACTAGCTTTGGCCTTGTCCAGACCTAGTGTCCGGCCTAGTTAAAAATTAGGTTCTAGAGCCTATTTGAGGGCTCAAACGAAGTCTAAAAATTATGAAAATTGATATGTAGCTAATTCTAATACTCCTCAAGCTCAAGGACTCCTCGGCTTGCAGAAAATGGAGTCTATTCTACCAAAAATGGAATTTACAATGTTTGTGTAGTGATTAAAATCACTTGAGTTGTAAATGGTCCATGGAAAAAATGATTGGGCCTTGTTGCCGTATTGTGCATGACTCCTCCGTTGCGCTAGTATGCTCTTCATTTGACTTGTATGCCAACAGTGATATAAGGAATACCAAGGGGCAAACAGAAGCAAAGGACATACCTTGGATAAGATAACCAATTGTCTGACAGTCCTTGTTGCCGCTTCGACCGCTGGGTGCGTGTATTCAGACCTCTTAAACAAGTTGAAGACAAGAAGTAAAGCCTGTCAAGGGACGACAGAGACAAAGAGGGGGCGAGTGTTGCAGAGCAAAGAGAGCACAAGGCAGAGAAAAAGAAGGGCCCCAAATTTTTTCCAATTTGGACACCCAATTTTTGTATTATAACCATTCTTGTAACATAATTTCTTGTAATATCATATCTGAAGATACATCTTTGTAGGAAGCCCCGCAGGGGCGCAACACCCATCTCTGCAGAGAGCCCCACAGGGGCACATATCAAGGAAAAAGCACGTAGGTGGAAGGAGGAACTAGGGCCAATAAAGTATCCAGGAAGTGCAAGAAGATAATTGGCAGGTACTAATCCTTCCGCTGACAGTGTGCGATGAAAATAAAGTAAACAGGCTCAAAGCAATACAACAGGGTCAGATGTGTGCAACCAGGACAAATCAGAGGACCAAAAGCTAGAAAGAGGTCACCGGTGGCGTGCGTGATAACCCAACTGAATACAGCAACCCAGATATGTGATATAAGGAATACCAAGGGGCAAACAAAAGCAAAGGACATACATCGGATAAGATAACCAATTTTCTGACAGTCCTTGTTGCCGCTTCGACCGCTGGGTGTGTGTATTCAGACCTCTTAAACAAGCTGAAGACAAGAAGTAAAGCCTGTCAAGGGATGACAGAGACAAAGAGGGGGAGAGTGTTGCAGAGCAAAGAGAGTACAAGGCAGAGAAAAAGAAGGGCCCCAAAACTTTTCCGATTTGGACACCCAATTTTTGTATTAATACCATTCTTGTAACATAATTTCCGTTGTAAATGCACTAGAGGAAACCATTCTTGTAACATAATTTCCGTTGTAAATGCATCCCCACAGAAGATTAGAAGCTTACCCATGTAGATTAGTAGGAAATTATTCTTTTAGTGAATAAAGTGCCGGTCTCTTGTGTGAAAGGACCATTTTTAGGGCACATGTATATAAGTCAATTGGTGACTCTTGGTAAAGACTTTTTGCCATCGTGAGAATCAAGAGCACAAAAATTCGAATTTGTGTCTTCTCCTCTCTGTATCATCTTCTTTGTGAGCTTGTATGCATGTGTGTTGCTTGAAAAGAGTGTTAGGAAGTGTTGTCTATCCGTGAAAGTGTCTGTTTGCTGTGGTTAAGGTGTGTGTGAAGTGTAGGAAGTGCTGAAGAGTAGGAAGGTCATTCCCGCGACTCAGTATTTTGCTCATAACTTGAAGTAGAAGCATCAGAATTGAGTGAAAATATACCATTGGATACGTCTTCTCGAGAGCTTCGAAATGCATATGCTATTTGCTATATTTGGAGTTCGGAGCTGAGAGAAAAGCTCAATTTATTGTTGGCTGCTGCACCAAGTGTCGCGACACCATGACTGACAGTTCAAGCTTGATTGGAATAGTCTTTGCCTTGTTTGCACTCTTTGAGTAACTCATTTGCATTGATCGTCATTTGAATGCATGTCTTCATACACTCGGCTAGGTTTTGATACTCATCGGATTGATAATTAAAGCGTGAATCCCCACTATATGCACTTGAGGGAGATTCAGGTATAGTCTCTTTCTCCAGAGGTCCCTAAGTTGGTTCTTAGGTACACAATCATTCCTTGTTTGTACTTCATGCATATGCATTGGATTTTCCAAATCAGATAGAAGAGCAATGTTTTCTGCAATATGGTTTGAACATCTTGAATCTATGTAGAACAAATGATCATTTTGTTTGATCGTCTACAACATAGAGATCTTAATTTCGATCAAACTCCACACCAAAGCTTGAAGTTGAACGGAAAGGAATTCCACTACCCTCCAATGATATGGTGCAAGAAACTCCAACTGGAATCGCACCCAAACCTACTCCAATAGTGTTCGATCATACTTTGGTGGCTGTTAGTGAACAAATAGAACCTATCCTACCCACTGAAAAATTGCCAATTTCCATACCATCTATTGAAGCTCATCCACCTAGAACTAATAAATTTAACAAATTTTACACATCAGACTCACGAGATAGTGGCTTTGTTTTGTAATTTCTAGACTTTTACAAAACCATCCAACAAAGCAAGATATTGATAGATGGCACTGAGAACCACCAATATTTATTTTATCGTATTCATCCGACACCTTCAACACTTCTACATTATTTCCTAAAATGCAGCCACAACTATTTGCGATCAATTAGGATTTAGATCAGTTAGTAGATGTGGTTGATCAATTTAGTGCTACAACAATGGCACACAAGGATTTACCTTTGAGAAGACCATTTGCAAGAGGAATCGTATATGCAATGTTTGGTGGATTTCTAGGGGATGATCATATCCACATGTTTGAACATTCGAGATCAGTTATGGAGTTTTAGAGAATCCTACCAACGCACCAATGGATGGGAAATATAAAGCAAGGGTGTTCCAATCCAAATTAGTAAATGAAGTAGCTAAATGGTTAAATGAATATGATCTTGATCATTTCTGACTTATACAATAGTGAGGGATTCTTTCTTGCAAGGATTTAAAATAAAGAAAACCCATACACACATTTTCAAATTTTTGTAGAACAACAAGTAGGAGTCACAACTAATAATACAAGAGTATGCCATTATATTTCGCATCCATCTCCAACAAACTCTGATTGGAAATGCATTACCCATGGATGTGAAAATGCAATGGTTCATAAATAATTTGAATCCACAACTCAGGAAAATAATGATTATCATATGTATCTGGGCTATGAAGATAGATGCTATAATAGATATAGTTTTACAATTAGAACATCAACGTGATAGTTTTGCGAAGGATTTGGAATGGTCACCCTGATGAAGATGCTTCTCTATCTACTTCCTAGTAGGCTTCAAGTCCTCCTAGCGTCCAAATGTTAGGGTCATTGGATTCCTAGACTCTATAATGTATTTAACATTTTTGTATGATAATGTTCATTGAAAGCCGATCCCAAAACATTGTAAATAGGGATGCGAAACCTTCAAAGAGATGATTTAATATAGGATGACTCAGTGGTGATGAGAACACACATGCAGTGTGGTGTATGTTGCTAGTGGTGCTTTGGGTGTTGGAACAAACCAATCACAAATTGGTGATTACAAAGAGCTTGAAGCGAGCTCATGATCAGATTGAAGTGGAAGAAGACACTTGAGAAAGTGAAGAGATTTCAGAAGTGAAGTTTGTATACATATGTACATTACAGGTGGAAATTCTTGTAATCTGAGTAGAGATAATCCTTAGGATGATAAGGAGTAATGTAATAGACGTGGGATAAGTCTAGAATCATATGTATATAAGCCAATGATGTAAAGAAATACATATGAGAGTCATTAGAAGCCAAGTGTCATTAAGGTAGATGTGTAGAGAGTCATCTTCATGAGTTAGCGTCGAGTATTTCTCTGATTTCTCTCAGTCTGATCATGTGGATTAGAAATCCTTTTGTACACATCTAATTTGGAAGTTAATGAAGCTATGTTCAAAGTTTCATGGTCTAATTCCTTTCATGCTGTGAGTATGATCAATAGGAACATGTATATGTAAAGTCTGCAGATGATCTCTCAGAGTTGCGCACTTTTTCGTGTCAATGTTTTGCTTAGATCTCAGTGCACAATGTAACGTTTTTGATAAGTGAGCATTCAAAATCTAAGTTAGAAGGTAAGTAAGCTATGGCTGAAAGCATTAAGCAAAACAGGATATGTGTTGTGAGAAATCAACCTTATAAGTTACCTATGTCAAAGTCGCTTATTCAGGAAGACAGTTTTTGACATACTTTTGATCTTAAGGATCAAATTGAAGTTTTAATGATTCTTTTATATGTGCAGGTAATGAAGTCAATCTTTGAAGCAGACTTCTTGAAGAAGAAAAATTCTCACTCAGAGAATTGTTCATGAATGATTTGGAAAATCAAAGTAACATTTGTGTAAAGTTTGGTTTATAACTGATATAAAGGTGTTCTTAGATCAGTATAGATTAAGCCTTTGGAGATTAAAAGGTCTCCAACAGTGGTATCAGAGCTGAAGGTGCAATACAACTGAAGTAAAGGCATTGGAAGTCCCGACTGCTGCAGATATTGAAGTTCCTTCTAATTGAAGGTGGAAAAGGACAAATTCTTGAAGATAACCTACGGAAGTACAAAGCATGAGTTCGAAGGATCAATAAAGATCAAAGCTTCATATCAAATGTACACTTTATTATCATAAATCATAGTAATTGCAGACACAGAAGATCAAAAGATGGTAGAAAGCTTGCAGATTGATAAGCTAGATAGGGAGAACTATCCAGCTTGGTCCATGAGGATGGAGGCACACCTCATGAGCAAAGACTTGATTGCATTCATTACAGGAGAAGAAGAAAAGCTTGAGTTTGCATATCCTAGTATTCCATCTAGGGAAGAGCTTGCAGATTTGAAGACCTGGATGAGAAAGGATGCTCAAGCTAGGAGCATCATTTACATGGCTGTAAATGATTATCTTTTACCTCACATCAGATGATTGGAAAGTGCAACAGATGTGTGGAATGCTTTGGAAGAGCATTTCCAAAACACAACCAAGTCAAGGAAGTCTTCATTATGGGCAGAGTTTACAACCTTTAAGAAGAAGAGTTCACAATCAATTTCTGATTATGTGGCAAGGATGAAGGATATTGCAGATAGCTTGGGAGCAATAGATGAAGACATTGAAGAAGATAAGTTGGTAAGGCAAATACTTACACGTCTGAGAGGAGATGAGAAGTGGAAGCCTTTCATATTGTCCATAGAATTGTCACTTGATCACTTTACTCCTGATCTTAATCAATTGCTAGGACACATGCTAACTTTTGAGCAGGACATTAAGGGAGATAATGATAGGAGTGCAAGTCAAGCTATGTACTCCAAGGACAAGAAAAAGAATGGCAAAGGGAAGCAGTCAACTGATGATGAAGGATCTTCAAGTCAAGCTAACTTTACAAAAGGAAAGATGAACTTCAGAGGTAAAGGAAGAGGAGGTAAGAACAAAGATAATACTAAAGCTTGTTGGATTTGTGGCAAAACCAATCATTTGGCAAATGATTGTTGGTATAACAATCAAAATGGAGGAAATAATAATCAGAGTTTTAATCAAAGAGCTAGAGGAGGTAGAAATCAAAGAGGCAACTTCAGAGGAAGAGGTGGTAGGACATCATATACTAGAGGAGGTGGAAGAAGTTTTCAATCTCAGTCCTACAACAACAATTATTATAATTATGCATCAGATCAAAAGGATGAAATGACTCTCATCTTGAATGCAACTCATGAAGCAGTAGGAGAAGACCAAAGGGTGTTTTATATTGACTCAGGATGTAGCAATCATCTGAGTGGCAATATATCCTTGATGACTGATATGGAAGCAAAGGTGAATGGACATACAATTCAAACAGGTGACAATACTAAGCATAAGGTGGAAAGCATTGGATCCGTGAAGAAAAAGAATGGAAGTACACTCTTAAGCAAGGTACTTTATGTTCCTACTATTCCTAAAACTCTGATAAGTGTAGGGCAAATCGTGGAGAAAGGATATGAAGTCAGATTCACAAATGATGGTGTCTATTGTTGGAGAAACACTCACTAATTAGACATATATTTGAAGGTCAAATCTTAGGAAGAAAACTCCATGCCTATGTGAAGGGACAAATTCACAAGTGTATCATATTTGTAAAGTTAGTTCACTTTAGTTCTAGAAGTTTTTTAAAATCACGGGAATGAGAAAATCTATATAAGTTAGTTTGTATTAACTGACGCGGAGAGAGAGCGAGAGAGAAGAAGTAGAAGAAGGAGTTCATTTTATACGACTGAGTATAGTCGGGCTTCTCTGAGTGAGAAAGCATCTGTAAAACTTCTTAGTTTTTTATAGTTATGAGAAGAACTGAGTAAAGTTCTGTGTATGAGCCTCTCTCCATCATCTCCATGATTACCTACTGTGTGATGAGTTACAAAGATCAAGTTTTCCAAGCAACTCGATGCCTGGCATCGAATCTCTATTGATAAGTCATATTTTCATTTATCTTTTTCATTCAGTGCTGAAGTGTTTGAAAACATGATGTTGTTGGAGCAACTCGATGCCTGGCATCGAATTCCAGTTGATAAGTCATATATTAAGTGTGCATGAAATCACCTATAGTTTTGGTGTCCAAAAGATCAAGGTTTTATGCGGGAAGTCGATGCCCGACATCGAATCCCTGCTGAAAAGTGGCCAAAAACACTCCAAGTCGATGCCCGGCATCGAATTCTTGTTGCAAGTCGATGCTAGGCATCGAATTCTAATTTTAAATAGGCGCTCTTACTATAACAGGAAAGATTTCCAGTTTTGGAAGGTCATATAGGGTCATCTTGTGTGAACCATAACTTGAGTTCTAGAGATCGGTTTGATGCATATGATAGCTTGTTGGAAAGCTCTACTCTTCTAGTTTCAGCCTATAAAGTTTCATGGAGAAATATTACTTGAGCTAGGAGAAATTAGCAAAATACGGAAGGTATGTCATTTCGGTGACTAGAAATTTGTGTAGAAGCAAAGTTCTCACTTTAGGCTATCATTTCTCAAAGTTTGGAGTGGCAAAGAGTTAATGGTGACCATAGAGGTGTTCTAGTGTCACATTAATTCATTTCTTGTGGTGTTTCATACATCAACAAGTGGTATCAGAGCAGAAAGATTCTCGAGAGCAGAAGACGACAAAGGTACGAGAAGTTTTGTAAAGTTTTCCATTAAAGTTTGAAAGGTGAAGCATTTGAAGACACAAGGCATCAAAAGGTTACTTCAAAATTATCCTCATACACAAAGAACTTCAAAAGGTATTATCCTTTATCCTTTAAGCTCACAGGTTGCAGCAGAAGAAAAGAATTATGGCAGATCATATCTCCATTGACAAACTGGACAGAGATAATTACCCCGCATGGGTAATGAGAATGGAAGCCTTACTTATGAGTAAGGATCTCATGGTATATGTAACAGGTGAAGAAGAGAAGCCAGTATTTGAAGATGAAAGCCGACCAAAGAAAGAGGAACTTGATGCTTTAAAGCATTGGCAGAAGAAGGATGCAAGTGCAAAAGCATACATCTACAATACAATCTCTGATCATTTGCTACCACACATCAGAGGATTGGAATCATCTGAAGATATATGGAATGCATTGGAGTATCATTTCCAAAGTACTACTAAAGCACGAAAAGCAAGTCTATGGTCAGAGTTTACAACATTCAAGAAGAAGCCAAGTCAAACCATTAGTGATTATGTCACTAAGATGAAGGATCTTGCAGATAGTCTTGGATCCATAGATGAAGATGTTGAAGATCACAGATTGATTGCTCAGCTACTTGCAGGTTTGAGAGGGGATGAAAGGTGGAAACCTTTTGTCTTATCAATAGAACTTTCATTAAATCATTATGTTCCAGATTTGAACCAGTTGCTTGGTTTGATGCTCACATATGAGCAAGACTTGAAGGGAGATGGAGATAAAGGACAAAGTTCTGCAATGTACATGAAGAACAAGAAGAAAGGAGATAAAGGTAAAGCAAAGGATGAAGAGAAGTCTAGTTCTCAAGCTTATTATGCAAGAGGTAAAGGCACTGGCAGAGGAAGAGCAAGAGGTTTTGGAAGAGGAAGAGGTAATCAAAATAACAACAAAAAGGCTTGTTGGATCTGTGGATTGAGTAATCATTTGGCTCATGACTGTTGGCACAACCAACAAGGATCAAACCAGAATCAAAACAACAATAGCAGAGGCCGAGGTGGAAGATATCAAAGTAATTTCCAAAGAGGTAGACAAAGTCAAAGAGGAGGCTATGGTAGAGGTGGAGGAAGAAGTTGGGGACAGAATCAATCCTACAACACCACCTACTACAACTATGCAAATGACACACAGAATGAAAGTCATACATCATTGATGATGAACTCAATCAACACATCAGATAAAGAAGATCTAAAGGTATTTTACATTGACTCTGGATGTTCTAATCATTTGTCAGGAAACATAGAATTGATGTCAGAATTGGAAAAAGGTATTTCGAGTCACACAGTTCAAACTGGTGATAATACAAGACATAGTGTACATTCAATTGGAAAAGTGAAATGCAAGAGTGGAGCAGATTTGCTAACCAATGTTTTGTATGTTCCTACAATACCTAAAAACTTGATTAGTGTGGGACAGATAGTTGAAAAAGGTTTTCAAGTCAGGTTTACAAATGAAGGAGTATTTGTGGAAGATCCAGAGAATGGATATAATCAGATTGTCTGTGGTAAGAAAGAAGGTAGACTCTTTACTTTAAGAGTGCAAGGAAACATTGGTCAAGCTTTGCTCACACATGGTGAAGCAGTGATTACAGAACCTGATCTCTGGCATAAGAGATTAGGTCATTTCAATGAAAGAGGAATTAAAGCTATGGTTGCTAATCAGTCTGTACTAGGATTACCAAATGTGCAAAGTCAACATATGGTTTATAAATGTGAAGCATGTCAAATGGGTAAAGCACACAGGTTACCATTTCAAAAGAAAGGATTCAAACATGATGGACTACTAGAGCTCATTCATACAGATGTATGGGGACCAACAAAAGAAGGATCTATCAATGTCTCAAGGTATTATGTTCTTTTCATTGATGATGCTACAAGATGGATAACATTATATGTTTTGAAGGAAAGATCAGAAGTGTTTGGAGCTTTCAAGCATTTTCATGCATATGTAGAGAGAGTCACAGGTCAAAAGCTTAAAAGACTGAGGTTTGATGGAGGGGGAGAATACTTCTCCCAAGAGTTCAATGATTATCTTTGGAATGCAGGTGTTAAGAGAGAAATAACTTGCAGGTATACACCACAACAAAATGGTGTAGAAGAAAGAAGGAATAGGACTTTGGTTGAGTTTGCTAGAGCTATGTTGAAGGAGAAGAATTGTCCAAATTATCTTTGGGCTGAAGCTGTAAATACAGCTACATGTCTTGTGAATAGATTACCATGTGCAGCTCTCAATGGTATGACTCCATATGAAGCATGGTGGGGTAAGAAACCAACACTAGATCATTGTAGAGTGTTTGGATCAATTGCATATGCTTATGTGCCATCACAGGTTAGGCATAAACTTGAACCAAAGGCAGAAAAATATGTGTTCATTGGTTATGATGAAAAGCAGATGGGTTACAGGTTGTGGAATCCTTTAACCAAACAATTTCTTGTTTCTAGAGATGTTACATTTGATGAACAGAAAAGTTGGTATGCAGATCAAAGTCATACAGCTGAAGAATTTGAAGAAGAGGTAAGAATATGTGAGAAAGGAAAATCAATTGTGCAGGTAAATAGAGATGAAGACTATATGCAAGCAAGTACATCCAGAAGTGGATTAACAAGAAGGAATGAAGAAGCTCCTATATTTGATGAAGAAGTGTATCCAGACAATGTGAACCAAGAAGGTCAAGCAGGACTAGAAGACAACCAGAAAGGTATTCTTATGATACTTCTTACATAACTCAGAAGAACTATGCATATATGGTGAAAGATGATGAAGAACCTCAGAACTATGATGAAGCTAAAGGTAAGAAACAATCGGAAGAAGCAATGAAGGAAGAGTTCAATGCACTCGAGGAGAACAAGACATGGGAACTTGTTCCTAAACCAAATGGTAAGAAAGTAATTGGAAATAAATGGGTTTATAAAGTGAAGAAGCTTGCAGATGGAAGTATAGCCAGATACAAAGCTAGACTGGTGGTGAAAGGCTATGCCCAAACCTATGGCATAGATTATGATGAGACATTCAGTCCTGTAGCTAAGATGTCAACTATAAGGACAATCATTGATATTGCAGCTTCAAAAGGATGGACTCTAAGTCAATTGGATATAAAGAATGCATTCTTGAATGGATACATATCAGATGAGGTATACATGGAACAACCTCAAGGGTTTATAGATTCCAAGTATCCAAATTTTGTTTGCAGGTTGAGAAGAGCATTGTATGGATTGAAGCAAGCTCCAAGAGCTTGGAACTATAGACTGGTGAAGTATCTCAATGATCTTGGATATCAAAGTTCAAAAGCAGACCCAAGTCTACTTATCAGAAGAACAGAGGAAGGTACAATCTACATTTGTATTTATGTAGATGACATTATAATCACAGGTACTTCAGATGAAGGAATCAAGGAGGTAAAGAGATTACTTGAGAAAGAGTTCAAGATCAGTGACCTAGGAAAGTTGTCATACTTTCTTGGAATGGAAGTCACTTATACAGATCATGGCATATATGTATCACAAGAAAGGTATCTTCTGAATCTATTGAAGAAGTTTGATATGGAAAATTGCAGAGAAGCTTCAACTCCACTTGAAGTTAATCACAAGCTCAGTAAATATGATGGTGCAGAATACAAAGATATGAGGAAGTATCAATCTCTTGTGGGTAGTTTGATTTATGCTACACTAACAAGACCTGATCTTAGTTATGCAATGGGAGTTTTGTCACAATTCATGCATTGTCCAAAGGACCCACATTGGATTGCAGGTCAAAGAGTTCTCAGATATATAAAAGGAACTATAAAGGAAGGATTATATTATCCTTTTACATCAGATTTGAAGTTGAGAGCCTATAGTGATTCAGATTGCGCAGGTAATCAAGATGACAGAAGATCAACTCATGGTTACATGATATATATTGGTGATAAGCTTGTAAGTTGGTGTTCAAAGAAACAACATACAGTAGCATTATCATCAACTGAAGCAGAGTACAAAGGACTTGTGGAAGCAGCTAAGGAAGTCATATGGATGCAGACATTGTTCAAGAGCTTAGGCATTGATCAAGGTACACCTACAATACATGGAGATAATAAGAGTTCACTTTATCTTGCAGCAAATCCAGTATTTCATGCAAGGACAAAGCACATAGAGATACATTATCATTTTCTCAGAGAAAAGGTAATGGAGAAGGAGATTGAAGTGGAGTACATTTCTACTAAAGATCAGATAGCAGACATAATGACAAAGAGCTTGGATGGTGTGAAGACCAGCAGATTCAAAAGCATGGCAGGAGTAAAAGAAAAGAAGATGATATGAAGAAACAGGGAATGTCAATTAGTGATTGAGGGGGAGCTGTTGGAGAAACACTCACTAATTAGACATATATTTGAAGGTCAAATCTTAGGAAGAAAACTCCATGCCTATGTGAAGGGACAAATTCACAAGTGTATCATATTTGTAAAGTTAGTTCACTTTAGTTCTAGAAGTTTTTTAAAATCACGGGAATGAGAAAATCTATATAAGTTAGTTTGTATTAACTGACGCGGAGAGAGAGCGAGAGAGAAGAAGTAGAAGAAGGAGTTCATTTTATACGACTGAGTATAGTCGGGCTTCTCTGAGTGAGAAAGCATCTGTAAAACTTCTTAGCTTTTTATAGTTATGAGAAGAACTGAGTAAAGTTCTGTGTATGAGCCTCTCTCCATCATCTCCATGATTACCTACTGTGTGATGAGTTACAAAGATCAAGTTTTCCAAGCAACTTGATGCCTGGCATCGAATCTCTGCTGATAAGTCATATTTTCATTTATCTTTTTCATTCAGTGCTGAAGTGTTTGAAAACATGATGTTGTTGGAGCAACTAGATGCCTGGCATCGAATTCCAGTTGATAAGTCATATATTAAGTGTGCATGAAATCACCTATAGTTTTGGTGTCCAAAAGATCAAGGTTTTATGCGGGAAGTCGATGCCTGACATCGAATCCCTGCTGAAAAGTGGCCAAAAACACTCCAAGTCGATGCCCGGCATCGAATTCTTGTTGCAAGTCGATGCTAGGCATCGAATTCTAATTTTAAACAGGCGCTCTTACTATAACAGGAAAGATTTCCAGTTTTGGAAGGTCATACAGGGTCATCTTGTGAGAGCCATAACTTGAGTTCTAGAGATCCGTTTGATGCATATGATAGCTTGTTGGAAAGCTCTACGCTTCTAGTTTCAGACTATAAAGTTTCATGGAGAAATAATACTTGAGCTAGGAGAAATTAGCAAAATACTGAAGGTATGTCATTTCGGTGACTAGAAATTTCTGTAGAAGCAAAGTTCTCACTTTAGGCTATCATTTCTCAAAGTTTGGAGTGGCAATGAGTTGATGGTGACCATAGAGGTGTTCTAGTGTCACATTAATTCATTTCTTGTGGTGTTTCATACATCAACATCTATGTGCAAGATCCAAATGAGGGATATAGAAATATTATTGTAGGTAAAAAGGAGGGAAGGTTGTTTACTCTCAAAGTCCAAGGTAATGTGGGACATGCTCTATTTACTTATGGAAGTCAAAAGATGTCTGAATTAGACCTTTTTCATAAAAGATTGGTTCATTTGAATGAGAGAGCTATAAAGGAAATGTCAAGGAATGATGTGGTGCTTGGTTTTCCAAACGTTGAAGGGCAACACATGGTGTACAAGTGTGAAGCTTGTCAATTAGGTAAAGCACACAAAAGTTCTTACACCAAATCAGGATACAAGTATTCAAACATGCTTGAGTTAGTTCATACAGATGTATGGGGTCCTTCAAGGGACTATAGCATAAATGGATATAGATATTATGTGTTGTTTGTTGATGATGCAACCAGATGGATTACTTTATATGTAATCAAGGACAAATCAAAAGTGTTCAAGACATTCAAGCATTATCATGCTTATGCAGAAAGGATTATAGGACAAAAGCTCAAGAGGTTGAGATCAGATGGAGGGGGAGAGTATTTTTCTAAAGAGTTTGATGAGTATTTGTGGAATGCAGGTATAAAAAGAGAAGTAACTTGCAGGTACTCCCCTCAACAGAATGGAGTTGCATAAAGAAGAAATAGAACTCTTGTAGAGTTTGCAAGAGCAATGATGAAGGAAAAGAATTGTCCAAATTACTTATGGGCATAAGCTATCAACACTGCAACATACCTTGTAAATAGGTTACCTTGTAAAGCATTGGAGGGAAGAACTCCTTATGAAGCATGGTGGGGTAAGAAACCTACTCTTGATCATTGTAAGGTATTTGGATGTTTAGCATATGCTTATGTTCCCTCACAATTGAACATAAGATAGAACCCAAGGTAGAGAAGTATGTGTTTATTGGGTATGATGATAGACAGATGGGTTATAGATTGTGGAGTCCATCTAGAAAACAATTTCTTGTTACCAAGGATGTTACATTTGATGATCAAAGCACATGGTATACAGGGTCAACAAATGATTATGCAGATGACAAAGAAATACAAAGAAAAGGGAAGGCAAAAGTAAGTGTGTATGAAGAAGATATTGATGATGTTGATTATAAAAGTAAATTGCAGGATAATGCTGAAGATGGGCCAAGATTTGATCCAGAATCAAATATGGCTGAGACTTCAAGAAGTGCAGAGGTCAGAAGATCCTCAAGGGAAAGAAAAGAGCCTATCAGGTATAGCTATGATACATCTTTCTTAACAACAAAAGATTATGCTTACATTGTGAAGACAAAAGAGGATCCAATCACATATGAAGAAGCTAAAGGTAAACAGAATTGGGAGAAGGCAATGCAAGAAGAGTATGATGCTCTACTTGAAAATGAAACATGGGAACTAGTGCCAAGACCAAAGAATCAGAAAGTCATTGGATGTAAGTGGGTGTATAAAACAAAAAGGTTTGCAGATGGTAAGGTGTTTAGATACAAGGCTAGACTTGTTGTCAAAGGTTATGCCCAAACCTATGGGGTAGATTATGATGAAACCTTTAGTCCTGTTGCTAAAATGTCTACAATTAGATCATTGATTGCTATTGCTGCTTGTAAAGGATGGAAGTTATCACAATTAGATGTGAAGAATGCATTTCTGAATGGATACATTGCAGATGAAGTGTACATGGAGCAACTAGAAGGCTTCATAGATGAAGTGTACATGGAGCAACTAGAAGGCTTCATGGATTCAATTGGATCAAATTATGTGTGTAAGCGCAAGAGAGCTTTGTATGGGTTGAAGCAGGCCCCAAGAGCATTGAATTATAGGCTTGTTAAGTTCTTAAATGAATGTGGATTTCAAGCATCAAAGGCAGATAGTAGCTTGCTAGTGAAGGCAAGTGAAAATGGATACATATATATGTGTATTTATGTTGATGATATCATTGTCACAGGTACAGATGCTCAAGGAGTTAATGAGCTCAAGAAACAAATAGAGAAGGAGTTTAAGATAAGTGATTTGGGAAACTTATCTTATTTCTTAGGAATGTAGATTGTATATACTCAACATGGAGTATATGTTACACAAGAAAGGTACTTAAAGAATCTTCTGGTCAAATTCAACATGGAGGATTGCAGGCCTTCAAGCACACCATTGGAGGTAAATCATAAATTGAGCAGGTATGGAGGTGAAGAGTTTAATGACATGAAGGAATATCAGAGTTTGGTAGGTAGTTTAATCTATGCTACCCTGACAAGGCCAGATCTATCATATGCAGTAGGTGTGTTATCACAATTCATGCATTGTCCAAAGAAGACTCATTGGATTGCAGCTCAAAGGGTACTCAGATATATCAAAGGAACCCTAAGTGAAGGTCTGTATTATGGATTTACTTCTGATACAAGAATTAAAGTATTTAGTGATGCAGATTGGGCAGGTGATTCAGATGATAGAAGGTCTACTCATGGGTATCTCTGTTATATTGGAGATAAGTTAGTTTCTTGGTGCTCAAAGAAGCAACATACAGTTGCTTTGTCATCCACATAAGGTGAGTATAAAGGATTGGTAGAGGCTGAAAAAGAAGTGATATGGTTAAAGACCTTGTTGAAGAGTTTTGGAACTGATCAGAGTACTCCAATTATTTTTGGAGACAATATGAGTTCATTGTATTTGGCAGCTAACCTTGTTTTTCATGCCAGGACTAAGCATATAGAGATTCAATATCATTTCTTGAGGGAAAAGGTACTTGATAAAGAGACTAAAGTGATGTATACTCCAACAAAAGAACAAGTTGCAGATATGTTAACAAAAAGCTTGGATGGACCTAAGCTACAGAGATTCAAAGAGATGGCAGGAGTGAAGAAGAATGGAATAATCACAATTAGTGATTGAGGGGGAGCTATTGGAACAAACCAATCACAAATTGGTGATTACAAAGAGCTTGAAGCAAGCTCATGATCATATTGAAGTGGAAGAAGACACTTGAGAAAGTGAAGAGATCTTAGAAGTGAAGTTTGTATACATATGTACATTACATGTGGAAATTCTTCTAATCTGAGTAGAGATAATCCTTAGGATGATAAGGAGTAATGTAATAGACACGGGATAAGTCTAGAATCATATGTATATAAGCCAATGATGTAAAGAAATACATATGAGAGTCATTAGAAGCCAAGTGTCATTAAGGTAGATGTGTAGAGAGTCATCTTCATGAGTTAGCATCGAGTCTTACTCTGATTTCTCTCAGTCTGATCATGATGGACCAGAAATCCTTTTATACACATCTAATTTGGAAGTAAATGAATCTATGTTCAAAGTTTCATGGTCTAATTCCTTTCATGCTATGAGTATGATCAATAGGAACATGTATATGTAAAGTCTGCAGATGATCTCTCAGAGTCGCGCACTTTTGCGTGTCAATGTTTTGCTTAGATCTCAGTGCATAGTGTAAAGTTTTTGATAAGTGAGCATTCTAAATCTAATTTAAAAGTTAAGTAAGCTATGGCTAAAAGCATTTAGCAAAATGGGATCTGTGTTGTGAGAAATCAACCTTAGAAGTTACCTATGTCAAAGTCGCTTATTCAGGAAGAGAGTTTCTGACATACTTTTGATCTTAAGGATCAAATTGAAGTTTTAATGATACTTTTGAAGGACTAATGATTGATATGATTGCACAAAGTTAGCTTGGAGGTATGTATATCATTAGATTGAAGAAATCTGAAGATATGTGCAGGTAATGAAGTCAATCTTTGAAGCAGACTTCTTGAAGAACAAAAATTCTCACTCAGAGAATTGTTCATGAATGATTTGGAAAATCAAAGTAACATTTGTGTAAAGTTTGGTCTATAACTGATATAAAGGTGTTCTTAGATCAGTATAGATCAAGCCTTTGGAGATTAAAAGGTCTCCAATATTTGGTACAAAGCAGAGTTTTTTGCTCAAATTCTGAGTTTATTTTGTGATCTATTGGTTAATTATAAAGTCAAAATGTTCAGTGAAGATCGTAATATTCTAATTCTCTATTGGTTAGGTGCAGAAGTAATTTATAGTTTGTATCAATCGATGAAGAGTGTAATGATTGAATCTGTTATTTGAGTTGTGTGTGGTAAACTATGTTGATATATTTAGGTAGTGATGTGTGTGAACACACTAGGAGTGTTGGGGCACTTTTTTCCCTCTTTAAGAGGTTTTTTTCCCCCGGCTTGTATATATGCCTATTTTCCTAATGGGCTACTTATCTTTGTACATTCTCTAGTAATACATTGAGTATTGTGTGTTTGTGCTCCAAGCTTCTTCTTCTTCCTTGTGCTGTTCGCGTGCTTCCGTAGACCTCTAACTCCAACAATTGGTATCAGAGCAGGTCGTCGCTTCATCTAGGGCACCATCGATACTCCTCCGTTTGCAATCTCAGAATCGCACGAATTTTGGTGAGCATACTCAACGTGTTTTCGAGATCAAAACTGCTTCGCTCTGTGGTGCCGAAATTGCGATCTGAGCTCGTTTAGGCCTCCGAACGCACTATCGTAGCGCTTGTGCAGGCTATTTCCTCTTTTTGTGCCAAAGGTATATACCAGTTTCTGTTTGCCAGTATAAGCGACTTGAAGTCTGCTACAGGTTTAGCAGAACTCCTCTGGGCAGTTCCGTTCAACTTTTTGAGATACAGTCAATTTTCTGCATCAAGGTATTTTAGTCACCGGCCATGGCTGAAAGCAGTGATGTATTCCGTATGTTGGCTGTTGAGGATAAGTTGGATGGTACCAACTACCCATTATGGGCTTATATGATGCGACATGTTTTGGTTGCAAAAGAATTGTGGAACATTGTGCAGGGTGTTGAAAGACGTCCTGTTACACCTGTAACAACAGGTACTACAAATATAGGTGCTGGAGCTGATGAAGATGGTGGCGAAGATGATATTCCGTAGATTCCTGTTCGTGCTGCTATTTCTGTTGCACCTACTGTAGAGCAGATTTGTTGGGATGGCAAAGATGCCGAGGCACATGCATTGATAGCTTTGTCTGTCAAACGTGCCATTATTCCTCATATTCGCTCTTGCAGAACAGCTAGGGATGCTTGGGATACACTTACCACATTGTACCAAGCTAGGAATGAGGCTCGTGTTGCTTACCTCCAAAAACAATTGGAGAGTGAGCACATGAATGAAGGTGATTCTATGGACAGTTTTCTAACAAAGATCAAAGATTTAAAGGAACAATTGATTTCTGCTGATGAGGTTATACCAGATAGCTCACTTGTGCAGACCATTCTGAATGGTCTTCCTGATTCATATCAGAGTTTTGCTTCTACTCTTCTTTTGATGATGAAAGGCAATCCGAATGCCTTATCATTTGAGGAGTTAGTCTTTGTTCTGTTGTAGGAAGATCAGTCGAGGCAGAACAGGTCCATTATGCGTGTTGCAGATCAAGCTTTCCTGGCTAGTCAGAAGGGCAAAGGAAAATGGAGCTCTTCTACTAGTAAGCAGAAATCTGCAAATGCTGCACATTCGAAGAACCAGGATAAAGATGAGAAGAAATCAAAAAAGCAGAAATTGTTTTGCAAGTACTATAAAGGGAATGATCATATCATAAAGAACTGTCCAAAACTGGCTGCAAAAGAGGCAAAGAAAAAGGAGGCTGGAATGGTTGTTGCAGAAGCCTCTACACCAAAAACAGAGTCTGCTAATCTTGTGCAGGAAGAAGAATGGGCGTTTACTACTGTTTGCAGTTTTGACCCATCTTCTCATGAGCAGTGCATGTCTGCAGTGGACTCAGATGTTTGGTACTTTGACAGTGGGGCGACCAAACATATTACCTCGCAACGCAGTTTCTTCTCTTCACTCCAACTTGCCCCTACAGGGAATACTATCACATGCACCAACAACTCCTCTTATCCTATTATGAGAGTTGGTAAGATCATTCTGACTACCGCTGATGATAGTTCTTTCACCTTGTCAGATGCTTTATTTGTGCCAGGGATAAAAAAGAATCTGTTATCAGTTTCTACATTAGCCAAGATTGGCTTGGTTGTGAAATTTGTTGATGACAGGTGTACAGTTCATGATCTATCAAATGGCGATGTGATTATTGCTTCTGGCATTTTATGTCGTGGGTTGTATAAGCTCATAGACTATGAAAGATCTATGAATGATTCAGCATGTGTAGTTCATGATTCTCAGACTATGTCAGATGCAAAGCTTTAGCATGCACGCTTTGGTCATCTGAATTTTGCTAGTTTGCTACACCTACAGAAATCTGATATGGTGTCTTCTTTGCCCAAGCTTGAGGCACCTGGAAAACATGCATGTGAAGGCTGTATTTTGGGCAAAATGCAGCATTCCTCCTTTCCAAAAGATGGTTCAGTTCGGGCTACACAGAAATTGTAGCTTGTACATAGTGATGTCTGTGGTCCTATGCAGACACCCTCTTTTGGGAATTACCTTTACTTCGTGACTTTCATTGATGATTTTTCCAGGCATGCATGGGTATATCCACTCAAAGCAAAGTCCGAAGTGTTTATGTGCTTTAAACAATTTTTGGTTTTGGTTGAAAATCTGTCAGCATGTAAAATGGGCACCCTCCGTTCTGATCGAGGGGGGGAATATATGTCTTCTGATTTTAATGCATTTCTCGCTGAATGTGGGATAAAACACCAGTGTATAGTGTCGTATACACCTCAACAGAATGGAGTTGCTGAACAAAAGAACAGGTCACTCATGGAGATGGCGAGGTGCATGGTCAAGAGTCAGGCTTTACCACATAGTTTGGCTTGAGGCTGTCATGTGTGCAGCATATGTACTGAACAGGTGTCCCACTAAAGCGCTGCAGTCTATCACTCCATATGAGGCTTGGCATGACCGCAAGCCATCTGTTGCTCATCTGTGTGTTTTTGGTTGTTTGGCATATGCACTAGTGCCTGAACAACATCGCAAAATTGGATGATAAGGCAGTAAAATGTATTTTTGTTGGGTACAGTTCTGAAAGTAAAGGCTATCGTCTGTATCATCCACAGACTAAACGCATTCTGGTTAGCCGTGATGTTGTCTTTGTGGAAGATGCTATTCAGCCATTGCTTTCATGTACTAACGAGACATCTGTTAGCTCCAAAGACATGTATGATACTTTGATGCCTCTTTTTACAGGTGGACAGTCTAGTGCTGGTCCTAATGAGGCAACTTCTCAGCCTTTGCAAGTTCCATATGATGATGCAGATCATTCTATTTCTGATGTAGATTTACATGATGCACTTGTTGATGAGAGAGCTGATATTGAGCAGGCAAAAACTATGCCAAAATGGCTGGTGCAGACTTTGCGTGACAGCAAATTAGATGCACCTTTGTCATATCGTACTCCTTCAGGCTCTCATAGTGCCTCCTTTGCATCAGATTGCTATGTTATGGCTGCGTCTAGTCTGTGTGATGAGAATGAGCCTGTTTCTTTTGATGAAGCACAGAATTCAGAAAATTGGATGGCTGCTATGCAATCTGAATATGATGCTATAATGAAGAATGGTACATGGTCTTTATGTGACTTGCCTCCTGGCAAGAAGGCCATTGGCACTAAGTGGGAATACAAGTTGAAGCGCAAACCTGATGGTACAGTTGACAGGTATAAGGCTAGGCTTGTTGCAAAGGGTTATGCGCACGAAAGAGGCATTGATTTTGATGAGACCTTTGCACCTACATGCCGTATGACTACTGTTTGGAGCATTTGTGCACTTGCAGCCCATCATGGTTGGAATGTACATCAGCTGGACATTAAAACAGCATTTGTGAATGGTGACTTGCATGAAGAAGTGTATGTTTTTCAGCCCCGTGGCTTTGTGCAAAAAGGGCATGAAAACCAGGTGTGCAGGTTAAAGAAGGCATTATATGGTTTAAAGCAAGAACCACGTGCTTGGTATGAGAAGATACATGCCTATCTGGTTGCACATGGTTTTGAGAACAGCCCAACTGAAAGCACCTTATATGTTAAGCGTGCTAATGATGTGCTTCTGATCATTGTTGTCTATGTTGATGACATGTTGCTCACTGGTCCTATTGAGAAGCATATTGCTGATTTCAAGGCTGATTTGCATGCCTCATTTGAGATGTCTGATTTGGGGCATTTGCATCACTATTTGGGCATTCAGTTTATGCAAGTTGATGGTGGAATGGCTTTGTGTCAAACAAAATATATTGACACATTATTGCAGCGTTTTGGCCTTGAAGACTGTAAGCCTATTGCCACTCCTATGGAGACAGGTTTACGATTGAGTCTTCATGATGCTGGAGATGCATTTGATGTTGTTCTCTATCAACAGACTGTTGGATGCTTGATTTACTTATGCATTACTCGGCCAGATATTCAGTTTGTTATCTCACAGATGAGCAGGTTTATGCATTTCCCAAGAGTCACGCATTGGAAGGCGGTTAAGCGCATCTTTCACTACTTGAGTGGTACTCGGCTACTTGGGTTGTTTTATCCCAAGGGGGGATCACTACCGCCAGATTTGCATGCTTTTTCTGACTCAGATTGGGTTGGTTGCTATGACACTCGTGTGTCCACCAGTGGTTTTTGGTTCATGCTTGGTAGCTCATGTATATCTTGGTTGAGCAAGAAGCAGCCTACTGTGGCCACTTCCAATTGTGAGGCTGAGTATAGGGCAGCTTTCACAGCGACTGTTGAGTGTGTGTGGCTCAGATGCCTTATGGCTGATTTGGGTGTTGGCCAGTCTTCTGCCACCACCATCTTCACTGACAGTCAGAGCGCATTGGCAGTTGCGAGGAACCCTGTGTTCCATGCTCGCACTAAGCACATTGAGGTACATTATCACTATGTCAGGGAGAGGTTCTCTGCTGGGGAGATCAGCTTGGCATATGTGCCCACGCAAGAGAACATTGCAGACCTTTTCATGAAGGCTCTGCCTAGGGAGAAGTTTGAAGCTTTCCGCAAAGCTTTGGGCTTACTTCCTTTTGTGGAGTGATTTCCACATAGCTTCGCACTTCCTTATACATGAGTGCCAGCTCCTTGTTCACCGCATCACTCCCAGGGGGGATTTGTTGATATATTTAGGTAGTGATGTGTGTGAACACACTAGGACCGCCGGGGCACTTTTTTCCCTCTTTAGGAGGTTTTTTTCCCCCGGCTTGTATATACGCCTATTGCCCTAATGGGCTACTTATCTTTGTACATTCTCTAGTAATACATTGAGTATTGTGTGTTTGTGCTCCAAGCGTCTTCTTGTTCCTTGTGTTGTTCGCGTGCTTCCGTAGACCTTGAACTCCAACAAACTATACTATTGTTGAAGTAAAATTCTAGGGCCGTATAAGAGGACAACCCTCCAACCAAGAACTCTAACTAACCTTCTGGTTTGTAGTGTGAAGATTATGAGTGATGATTGTTTTATAGTGAGTAAGTTGGAAATAGTGGTAGACACCAAAATAGAGGTTACCAAACGCATTTCTGAGGATAAAATGTTTAATGGGAAAATAATTCTATATAATTAGGGTTAATTCCATGGGTTTAAACCGTTGGGTTTCCTATAGAAATCATTGGGAAATTTTCATAAAGTGATAGGTAGGAGATGATTGAACCACGCCCTAAGAGGGAAACCCATCATAAAATGATAGGTAGGGGATAGTTAAACCACTCCCTAAGAGGGAAACTTATCATCAAGTCATAGGTAGAGATGGTTGAACCATGCCCCAAAAGGGATTAGGAAGTTATCCTTAATAATGGATTTTGGGGCAAGTGGTTAGCGGAGCGGACTCCTAATTGGGAGCCATGATTTCAAATCCCCTTAGATATAACATTGGTGTCAGACCTAGGAAGTAGGCTTAGGCAAGGTGGATGGATGGCACCTAGAGTGCTTTAAGAAATTCCCCCAACAAAGATGGTAGTGTGTTTCTCAATCCATAGGTTGGTTGAGACATGTAAGGTATCATTGGAAAGTTCTTGGGGTGAGATTTCCTTGGGAATCACTTGATTGCGGGTCCAAGATACTAAGAATATTTGAGAATGATGTTACATATACTAAGGTTGAGAACAAGGGGTTCAAAATACTAAGGTTGTGAACAAGAGGTTCAAGAATTTGTGGAAGGGTGAGAACATCAATTCAAGGGTCTTGGAAAGTTTAGGAGCCAATCATTGAAGAAAGTGATCAGATAAGATGAAATGAATGTCATAAAATTATAGATAGGTGATGGTTGAACCATTCCCTCATAGGGATGATTAGGAAGTAATCATCAAGCATGAATTTTGGGGCATGGCTAGCCTATCAGAATCCTAATCAAGAGGTCACAAGTTCAAATCTCCTTAGATCTAACACAAATGTAGTAAAATTACAAAGTTATGCAAATAAAATATCGACCAAGAGGTGTAAAATAAACTAACCTAGACCCAAAAAGTAAAGACAAAGTATGTTTCCACATGTCCAACTCCATCTATATAAATACCTCTACATCAAGGGGTTTAGAGCTTCCACGTGTCCAAACCACATGATTTTCAAGAATGGTTTTTCACATGGGTTTCTAAGTCTAGAAATCACATGGGCTCACATGGAATTACATTGGATCACTTGAAAATAACATGGTTTCTTAAGAGGATTGCTAGACTTGTACATACAACCTCAAGGAAGGTTGGCTTGAATTATTAAATTAATAGAGCTCCAAACCTTAGAATAAAAATGCTAAGGTTCAAAATATTCAATTCTCAAGTTCTCATAAATAAAACCCGTGTTCTCCAAAGGTCTCCCAAGGGGTTGTAACCCTTGAAACCCACGCAATTTATCCTATTTATACAACGTTCTTGCCCCTTTAACATTTTACTTCTTGAAAATGTGTGCAAGTATAATATATGGAGTATTTTCCCATGCTCAATCATCTATACTCTAAGCACGGTCATATCTCTCTTTAGATTTGTTTTATAGATCATCAAAATCCATGTTTAAATCACTTTCACTCACTCCAATTGAATGTACATTCATGCCTTGTACCTATGGACTAGTGAAATGGGTGGACTTCTCTAGTGATCTTAGCTTAATTTTTTCCTTCTAGTACTTCGCAAACTATTGAGCCAACTAATGGATTACCTCACACATAGTGCAAAAGTGAAATGATGACTTGGCAAAGTGGTGCACAGGTGATGCAAGAAAAAAACACTTTGACTCTGCAGAGAAGAAAAATGTGCAAAGAGAGAGAGAGAGCTAGAGAGAGAGAGAGAGAAAGTGTGCAAAGGAGGTGAAAAACTATGCAAAGAGAGTGTACGGAGAGCAACTAAGAGAGCCATTAACATGTGGCAAAATATCATTATGGAGGTGTTGCAGGTCCACAATAGATGATATCAAGACTTCAACCTTATTGGAACCTTGAGTGCAAGGAGTGCACAAGGGCATGGTACTAGATAATGTGAAGAATCGATGCACAGGTTGGTTGCACAAGTAATTGTGATATCTTGTATACTTGTGTGGTTCTTTGACTTAATGCTATGCATAGATGACTTTTTGTCTTATTCTAGAAAAAGCTATTATAATATTTTATGCTAATCAAGACACACAAGCTTCCAATGCAAATTTTCTTTCTTCTTCTTCTTCTTCTTCTTCTTCTTCTTCTCCACCATCCTTCTCTTACAAACACTCCAGCCTTTTTCAACTAAAGAATCACCCAACAAAGTTTGTCACGCTCAAGGGGACCAAGCAACTTGAGCATAGGAGAACCACCATTAGAAAGTGAAGAAAAAGTGGAAAGATGTTGATAATGTGATTGAAGAGGTAACTTTTCCTTTTCCTCAGAATTCAGCTTAAGCATAAGGAATAGGATGCACACCTCATGACCAAAATCTAGTCACGAACCTTAGGAGTATCTTTCAAAACAGCAAGAAGGAAAGTCACATGTGGATCAGCCAATCCTCTTTCATCCATATCATTAGTAGGAAATATGGAAGCTCATGTAGACCTTGATACTTTACTTTCATGATTGAATATATGACTTCCTTCCATTAGAGGGTTAGCATATGACGACCTTGAGAAGCATGTCGGATGAATTTTAACCCTATGCAAGGGGATTAATGGGAAGAGAATACACATTTTTAATCCTCTTCCTAGCAACATTGGAGGGTCTAGCAAAGAAACTGTTTAGAACAATGTACAGACAAACAATTTTCTATTTGTGATTTAATGAAGGATGCCTTCAAAGCATATTTTCAACAAGGAAACACAAGAGAAAACACCATTGAAGAACTATAGAACCTACAACTAGGTACTATTGGGAAAGATGAATGGACACTCCAGAGAATGAGTTGGTATTGCTAATCCCTACTTTGTATCAGCTCTCTTTCACTTTAGAGTTGCGTTGTAGGCCCTCTTAGCTTTCCAATGGCACCAAATAAGTGCCTATGTACTTTGGAAATGATGTAACTAATGATTGATTCAAAATAGACTACTTCCCAATTCACAATCCATTAAAAAACCTCTATTTTTGGTTCACACACCTACTCCTTGTTAAGCTGAGTGCTTCTAGTACAGTAGGTATTAGAAACATTCCTTTTGGATATATCAAATTAGCTTACGGATCTAATGATTCCAAGTGGAATCACTTAAAATTATTGACTACATAGCAATCAATTTAGCAAGTGTAGCACTACCCTAGACTTTTTAGGACCTCTGCAAAGAATGGATAGTTCCCACTTCGATGCGTTTTTCTCCAAATCCACTAAATGGAATGTCTTCAAAATTTGTCAACACGTAGTAGACTTAGAGCTTATTCCAAAAATCCATAGAACATTGAAAAGGGTTGAGTAATGACTAAGATATGAGCACTACAAAATGACTATTTTGAGTGACTATGACGTAGAGACCAACAAATATAAGAAATGATCTATTGTATTATATGACAATGTTGTACATGATCATTGGCATGATAATCAATGCCCAATGATAGATAGAGGTGTAGACTATAGAGTGAGCCTTTCTATTACATTAGATGATAAAATCTAAGCTCAGTAATGGGACCTCCCATGGCCGCGAGTTTTTGAATTGTTCTTTTATAATGTTGTTCTTCAAATTCGAATTTGAATTCAAATTCGGCTCTCACTAAAAAGGTGATCCCCTAATATAGGACATATTCTCGCTAATGAAGTCATAACTTTTCAATCCATCTAACTCCATGCGTTTGGTGGCTTTTACAAATATTCCTTCAAGTCAATTTGACTTTTACAAATGGTAAAAGATAAAGAATCCATAGCAATGGTTCTCATGAGTCTTCAATTAATTGCACATATAATCTTCTCATGCCTAGCCAAGTGTGTAGGCTTGGCACTTGCACCAATAGCTCCCCCTCAAGCCAAACATCTTGGCTTGATCTTCTTCATCAATCCTCTTGAATGTCATGCAATCCAATCATAGCTTTAAGCTTACAAAGTTTAGTACCATTAAGTGCTCTGGTCAATAAGTTTGCACATTGCATATTAGTTAATACATATGCCAACTGAATTTCCTTGCTCAATAGCTTCCTCTCACATAATGATAGTGGACCTCTATATGCTTGGTCCTAGCATGATAAATAGGATTTGCTGCAAGATGTAAAGAACTTGTATTATCTCCAAAAATCATTGGCGAATTAGTATGCAATCCCAAACCTGCATATAGCAATCTGATACATATGGCCTCTTGAGTGGGATTGGCCAATCCTCTATATTCTGCCTCTATTGAAGATAAAGCAACAGTAGGTTGCTTCTAGGAAGACCATGATATAGGCTTGTTACCTGCAAAAGATAGATAACCTGAGGTACTCCTTCTATCATCTTTGCAACCTGCCCAATCTGCATCTTAGTATACCTTGATGTCTAAATCTGAGGTATAAGGAAAATATAAAACCTGATTTTGAGTGCCCTTAAGGTACTTCAAAATTCTCTTGGCAGCTTCCAAATGAGGTACTCTAGGTTTGTGCATAAATGGACTTAAGACACTTACTAAATGAGCAATATCAATCCTTGTCAATGTAGCATAGTTTAAGATTCCCACTATGCTTTGGTATCCTTAAATATTATCAAGCACATCACCTTCATGATTACTTAATTTTTGGTTTACCTCCATAGGAGTGCTTGCTACCTTGGCATCTTGCAACTGAAATTTCTTCAACATATCCTATACATACTTTCTTTGAGTAATGTAAATGCCAGAGTTAGTATAGATTAACTCAAGTCCAAGAAAATATTTTCGTGATCCAAGATCACTGATTTTAAACTCTTGCATCATTTGATTCTTTATTTGTATGATGCCATTAGCATTATTACCTGTAAGTGTGATATCATCAACATACGCACATAGGTATATCACCTCTAAATTACTTCTCTTAACAAATAGAGAAGTATCTGCTTTACTCATGATGAATCCTTGATCTTGAAGGTATGTAGTCAACCTATGGTTCCATGCCCTAGGTGCCTGATTCAATCCATAAAGAGATTTGTTCAATTTACACACATGATTTACCTTGTGTTGGCAGTAGTCAAGGCACCGAAGGACTCTGTTGGAAGCAGCCAGAGGCATAGAAGACGCGGAAGCATGTAACGACGGAGCAGGGAGCCAGTCGAATCTTTTTTCAAAGAATTATGTTTTCAAATACTTTCCAAAAACCTCCAACAGTGATTTTTATCACTATTGTAACATAGAAAACCCCATTTTGTAATCCATAGCTCCATTTTGTGCAAGCCGAGGAGTCCTCGAGCTTGATGAGCTTAGGTAGAATGAGCGTATCAATTTTCGTTATTTTTAGACACCGTTTAGCCTTTCAAATAGCATCTAGGACCTATTTTTTAACTATGCCGGTCACTAGATGTGAAACCGGTCAAAACTAGTCTAGAAACTATAAAAAGAGCTAGAGAGCTCATTTTTGAGGTTAGCTTGTTTGAGTAGAGAAGAGCTTAGAGCTATTTTGAGCTTGTAATAGTGTTCTTGAGTAATAGAGCTAATTTCCCACCTTCCATTGTGTCTTGCTTGTCTCTTCATTGTGTGTGTGTATGTGTGTGCATCTTGGTGCTTCTCACCTTCACTCTCACATCATCTCACATTCACGATCTTCATATCACTCCTATCTCTTCCGCGGATTGACAATTAAGGAGGTGAAGCTTCTTAACGTGGTTCTCACCATTGTGCTAGAGCAACACCAAGTTTGGCGCCGTTGCCGGGGATCGAGTCTAGGACGAATGTGTGATGGTAAGAGTATAGCAAGAAGTAGCGTTGGAAGGTAAAAATTTCAGTTTTTGTTGTTGTTTTTACTTAGTTTTTAGTTTTTTTCACCTCCCCCACACTCCATCTTCATCACCGCATCATCATCTTCATCTCCAAAAAAAATCAAAAAATTCACCATATCCACCCATTCTCCTCATTTCCCCTCATTTGTGCATGCGAGAGAGTGAGAGAGAGCTTTTGTGCTTGCATGTGCTTTTGTGTTCTTGAGTTTTCTTGCAGGTACAGAGCTCCAGTGCATCAGGAAAGCTGGGAAAAGGTAAAAAATTCACTTTCTGTCAGAGATTTCCATCTGTGTCAGACCATCGCGATGGTTTGCCAAGTGTGGAATTTTTGGTAAGCGACCACACCACAGGATAGGCGACACAAGCGCACACACGAATCCACAGACGCATCTGCAAAAATCACATTTTGGTGGACCATCGTGACGGTCTCAGACCATCGCGATTGTGTCACACCATCGCGATTGGCTCACGCCATCGCGACGGCTCGGCCGGACCATCGCGATGGTCTCACGCCATCGCGACGGTTCATTTGGACCATCGCGACGGTTCGCGGACCATCGCGACTATTTGGTTGACCCCACACCATCGCGATTGGCTCACGCCATCGCGTCGATGCTGCCACATGGCAAGCTAGACCATCGCGACGGTTCACACTTCACGCCATCGCGACGACACCCTTACACCATCGCGACAACTCGAATTTTAGACCATCGCGATTGGCTCATGCCATCGCGCCCTGACCATCACGATTGGCTCAAGCCATCGCATCTATGACCATCGCGACGGTTCACTTTGGACCATCGCGATTGTTCACGTTGACCGTTGACTGATGCCATCACGATTGTCCGCCTGATCATGCCATCGCGATTGTCCGTCTGATCGAGTCATCACGATTGCTCACTTTTGGACCATCGCGACCGTGCACTTCAGACCATCGCGATTGCTCACCTTCACGCCATCGCGACGGTCCCAGACCATCGTGATTGTCTCACGCCATCGCGATTGTGCACCCCCATCGCAAATTTTAGGGTTTCATTTTTTGGCCAATTTTGGGGCTATTTTTGGGAAAATTTTGGGTGATTATACTCATAGGAGACCCCTTAGCTCATATTTGGAGAAAAACCTGTTTGTCAGTTTTTACCCCCAGGGCCTGAACGGTCATAACTTTTTCATCCGAAGTCCGTTTTTTGAGCTTAATAGCTCATTAGAAAGCTCTTGACGAGTACTACGTGACCTCAACTGTTTTTTTCTTAAAGAATACGTCTATTTTTAGATAATCTATTTTGAGGTTGACCTAGTTTGGGACTAGAAAGCTAGGGGGCAAGCATTAAAAAGTTGGGCAAAAGGGAAGGGACTTAAAGGGTGTATATACTCAAGTGCTTGATCATCCAACTGTGAATTGGTCTAATATTGGATTTTTCCAGGTCTAGCAAGGGCAATCAAAGGCAACCAAGGCAAGGCAGTGAAGGGCATAAAGCTTGGGAAGCGCAGCTTCTTGGGCATCAGAGCAACCAGAAAAGCTGACTCGAGGTTGGAAGATTACTCAACCCCCTCAGTCAATTCTTAGCTTAGGATAAACGTTAGCATTGTGGATTTAAGACGATAGGAACGCCTCAAGTTCAAGAGAATTAAATTTATCAAGTCCAAGACTAAAGATAAAGGTGTGTGACACGAAAACCTAAAGGAAAGAACATAAGTCTGACGGAACGAGAACTCAAAGTGCCACGGAAAGTCGAATTCCTGACGCATACATTAAGACAAGAACCTAAAGAAATTTAAAAAGAATCAAGAAAGTAATAACAAAGAATCATTGACGATCTGAGCGTGTACTGAGTGTGCAAGGAAGAAAATTAATCAACCTTAGATCGGGCAAACATATAGGTAAGTCAGATCGACGAAGCCTTAGATCATCAGAGGCAAGCGTAAGAACTACTGCATGATCGTGGGCTCAACAATTGAACACTAGTTATCCCTACGAGAGCTCAGATACTAGCGATTCAAAAATGGCATTTAGCACCGAAAGACCAGAAGGAGGGTCGAATGTAGCCTATTTAGAAAAACCAGAAGGACCCTATAGAACACAACTAGAGTTTCTCCGAACCAATCGCTTAGGTGCTCGCATCTATGAGCATGGTTTGCGAAGGCAAGTGGTGCAAATGCACAACCCCGATCAACCCATTGGATTGGAACGTCCAGTGGTGAAATTTGAGAGAGACGCATACATAGACAAAGAAGGAACAATGTACATCTTAAGTACGCAGCCAAACAATACCAACGAGTTTGGCGTAATTCAGATGGAGACGGAAACTAAATCTCAAGGAAAAGAACCATTAGAAGAGCCTAGAACACTTAGAGGGAAATCCGTACTGACACGAGTACTAATCCCAGAATGGATCCCTCAGGACAACAGAAGCATAGAGTTGTTTGTAAATAAAGAAACTGATGAAGCATTTTGGAGATACAAGACAGAACTACTTAGTGAGGTAGGTATCATCACGATATACGAGTTCAAGGACCCGGATACACCTCAAAAGGTTGTATACCTGGATGAGACTTCAGAAAGAGTCTTTGTGGTGCCTGACCACGCTAAAAGCACATACACATGGAGAGGTGAATTGGTATTCCCTCCATCTAGAACGAACATGAATACAAGTCAACAAGGGGCAGGAACATCCTCAGCCCATGGAAATCAAAGAGAAAAGAATAAAGAAAGACCCGAAGTAAGCTTCACTCATCCCATAGGGAGAGATAGAGCAACCACAAACACTAATAGAGCGGATAGACAAAAAGATCATGGAATACCAGGTGGTAGAGATGATTTTCCTCTACCTAGACCACGTAAACATGCAAGAATATTGAGACCCACTCAGTTAGTGAAATCCATGAAAAATTACTTTGATGGGACAGGAGATCCCTATGACCATGTTGCAGAATTCAAGCAAGTACTAAGAGCCGAACAAGTTGAAAACATGTTCACGCAATACAATGCATTTGGACTAACGTTAAAGAATACCGCTTTAACTTGGTTCCAACCGTTGCAACAGAGGCAATTTAGAGACATCCATCACTTCTTAGAGTCATTCATCACTGAATTCTCTAAAAGTGGGATTAGACATGACACGTCTTCGCTGATTCATAGCTTCAAACAAACCCCTCAAGAAACAATTAGACTGGCAGGACGTAGGTTTAGACAATATGTTGAATGATGTCCAATGCAAGAGCTACCCTCACAGGCCAAACAAGTGTCATTGTTTCTAGACGGCTTATTGAGCTCTAAACTACGCTCCTATGTGTACCTAAAAGAACCCAGAACGCTAGAGCAATGTATAAGAATTTATATAGACATTGAGGAAAACTTAGGAGACAAGTTGGAACTCTCAAAGGTCTATAAGGACTAAGACTGTTCATCTCTAGCATCCACAAAATTGTCTAACTCGATAGAAGACCTAGCAGAAAAAGTGGCCCAGAAACTAGGAGTATCTAGTAAATCTAGGGTACTAACAAACAAGCATTGTTACACCTGTGGTGGAAATCATACGGCAAATGTGTGCCCCAATGCACCACAAACACAAGTCAACCCTAGTGGCCAATACTGTACAATTGAGAGAAGATACACGAATCATACGGCTCAGGACTGCCCATACAACAAACAGACAATGAGACAGAACTACCCGCAAGCATACACACAGCCAGGTAGGTATCAAGGCCAATACAATGCTCAGCCTTATTACTATAGGCCTCCTCAGAACTACCCATACCAGGCTCAACAGAGACCTCAACCTGTCTTAGCTCAGCAGCCACCCCCACTAGCGAATGTCATCTCAGTCAAATACGTTGCTGCAAAAGAGAACCTAAGTAGGGCCTTAGTGCCTTCTTCACCTTTGATCACAGAGAGTGACCCAAACTCAAACAATTTTGACTCTACGCATGTAGATAGTCCACCCGCATATTACACGGAGTCAGCAAAACACGTGGAGACATATCATTATGATAGCCCACCAGTGGAACCTAGTTGGGAGCCAGACTATGCTAATGTGATGTACACAAATCCTAATCCGCGGCCCCAATTGAGACAACAGAGACCACAGGGCCCTAGAAGACCATGCTTTAGGTGACAAGGAGATCACTTCATAAAGGATTGTCCACATCCTCCGATAGCAGGACAATCACAGTACTATAACATCCAAGGCTTTTGTGTCGATTGTGGTAAAGAGCACATAATCAAAGATTGTCCTAAGAACCCTGTTAATGCTTCAAATGTGACACCGATCAACGTGATAGGTATTGTAAACAACGCAGATGGATCCAACCCTACATACGTGCCTATCCAAGCTATAACAAGAGCCCACGCACTCTTACAGAACCAACAGCTTAATCAAGAGAAAGTAGCCGGAAGTAGTGAAGTTGCAGAATCTAGCAGTAAAAAGACGAAATCTTGGAAAGATTCTAGAGAAAGAATAAAGAGAAAGTGGAGTAAAAAGATAACTGAGTTAGAAGGAAGTTTGAAGGAATCTAGAGCCAAAATCCAAGAATTGACTTCACAAGAATTGAATCAAGAGAATCCAGCTCAGAAATCAGGATCAGTTTTAGCAGAACCCATACCAGAAAACCTAGATATGATGTTTCGTGCATATCAGGGTAGATTAAAAGAGGGACCTCAGGAAGCTTAAATGAGTAAAAACTACCCTCGAGCTGATCTAGAAATTGAGAGAATTAAACTTTGCATGAAGATGGTAGAATTAGCACAAGCTTTATTCGAAGCCTCTAGATATCTTAATTGGAATAACATGGCAAAACCGGAATTACACTTTCAAGGACTAATGGAGAGGCTAGAATACTTGATAGAAAGCAAAGAGAAAAAGGATCAGCATAGGAATCTTAGTGTCCCAGAGACACAGGAAAGGAATGCACCATCCCTATCTCAAGTACCCAATACAAAAAGTCAAGACAACCTGTCTTCCATACATAGGTACTCACATGAATTTTTGAGAGAAATCCAAGAAAAGAAATGGAGAAAAGAACAAGGAACTCATCCTCCTATTCAAGAAATAGATGACTTGCAGGAGCAATTTCCCCAAGTCATCCCCTCTATTTACAATGAGGTAGAGGAGGAACAACTGAGTGAACACACAGCTTTTGAATCTAATTCTTTACAAGAATTACCTCAGTTCACAGGACCTTGGGAAGCAAAGTCTATTAATATGAGAGCACCCACGATAATAGTGAGGAATGAAGAATCAGTAATCCATAGAAACACGGAAGTGATCAAGAACACTAAAGTACAGTGTAATCTCACTCTAGAGGAGTTGTTAAAGGTAAAACCAGAATTGTGGAAACATGTAGCAAATCAATTCCCCGAGCTTGCTACTACTCCCTCACAAATAGGATCACAAAATAAGGTACCAGAGATACCTGTAGAAAAGATTGGAGATGTAAGCGAAGGAGAGGAAGGTAACACTTATCTTCTGATAACCCATCAGGGCTACACCACGAAAGCCATCTTACATTCAGGAGCCGGAGTAGCCATAGCTACCACCGCTTTATGGAAAAGTTGGGGTAAGCCAGCATTAAGACCCACCAGGATGAAGCTACAAATGGCTGACGGACATATAGAAAAACCATTAGGCTTGCTAGAAGGCATATCTCTCACCACTTGTGGTGTAGAATTTGAGCATACTTTCGCCATTTGTGATTTTAGTAAAAATCATGCTTATGAGATGATATTGGGACGACCATTCATGCGTTAGTTGCAAATTGTACAAGATTGGGGAACTAATTCTTTGTACTTGCAACATTTAGGAGTGACTACCAAAGTCAATCTTAAAGACTATTCACATAGAGACATACCCCCAATACAATGGAATACCATCCATAAGACTCAAGTAGAAACAGAATCTGTGCACTCATTAGAGTCAGACCCCTCATGGTTACACGAGGACACTCATTTATGGATGTGTAAAGTTCCAAAACAAGAGGAAGAAAGATTAGAAGCAAGGACCTTAGGTGCAGAACAACATCCATGAACCCTTCAAGATCCAGCCTATGCACCTGTAGTATTTCCAGATGAAGAATTCGAACCCCATGGTTGGGCAGAAATCCTAGCAACCATGGATGTAGCCATCAATGAAGAACAATGGACACCCGACTGTGACGAGGATGCCTATGACATTTCAGTTTTCACGATAGAGCCAATCATGTGCGATGCAATTTTAGAAGAGTGTGAACCTAACACTGATGCATTTGAGGATGCAAGTGATTTTGATTTAGAATCAATTATCATGGACCCACCCTTTGCATCAGAGGAAGAATATTTCTACGAAGTAGAGACTCACCCTCAGAGACACGAGGAAATTACGAATGAGGTGAGGTTAGCCACAGAAGTGACTAACAAGAGTGAAGGCAAGAAAAGAAAGAAGAAAACAACCATGTCAGAAAAAGAAGAATCTTTGTTTGAAGTACCCGAGAACTTCATGAAATATGAAATCGAAGATAGAAGAATCATGGTACGAATGCCTAATAGAAAGGCGAATGACGGACAAGTATATGATAACCCAGAGAAAACCAAGAAAATAATAGTTGCTATAGAAGGAGAAGAAGAAAAGTGTACCTACATAGGGCATGATTTGACGAAGGAAGAAGAAGAAGAGCTAGTTGCCCTATTGCGCGAATATAGAGATGTGTTCGCTTGGAGTTACAAAGATATGAAAGGAGTAGATCCAGATATATGTTCTCATAGAATCCCTATGACTCCAGATGCAAAACCGACAAAACAAAAACCTTACACGTACAATGATAACTACGCTGCAAAGATTAAAGAGGAGATAGATCGGCTGATAGAAGCAGGATTCATCTATGAGATTGAGCATACCGAATGGGTATCCCCCATTGTGGTTGTGCCCAAGAAGAATGGAAAATTGCGTGTGTGTATTAACCTTAAAAAAGTTAATGCCGCCACGATTAGAGACAGTTATCCTCTTCCTATCACAGAACATCTATTGGAAAGAGTTGCGGGCAAGGAAGTTTACAGCTTCCTTGATGGTTTCTCAGGTTATAATCAAGTAGCCATTGCTCAAGAGGACCAACACAAGACGGCATTTGCCACCGAATGGGGCATATTTTCATTTCGTGTAATGCCTTTTGGGCTCACAAATGCACCCGCCACTTTCCAGCGACTCATGTGTCATGTTTTTAAGGAATTCTTACGCAAGAGTTTGGAAGTTTATGTCGATGACATATGTGCTCATTCTAATATCAGGCAGACACATATCCCAGAGTTAAGACAAATATTTGACAAATGTCAAGAATATCAGGTTTGTTTGAACCCAGAAAAGTGCGTTTTCATGGTCAGACAAGGCAAAATTCTAGGACACATTGTGTCAAAAAATGGAATTTCTATAGATGAAGAAAAGGTGAAAGTGATTGCAGATCTACCTAGGCCGACGAACATCAAAGAGGTACAAGCATTTATGGGTCATTGCAGTTATTACAGGAGATTCATACACGTATGCAATCATAGCCAAGCCTTTGTACTCTCTTTTAACCAATTTTGAATGGACAGATGAATGTGAAAATTCATTCAATGAACTTAAACGACGCTTGTGCTCAGCACCTATATTGACTACCCCAGATTGGAGTAAGCCATTCCATGTACATGTGGATGCATCCAACTACGCCATAGGATGTGTGTTAGCACAACCCACGAGTGAAGGTAACATAGATCTCCCCATAGCTTACGCGAGCAGACAATTGAACGCAGCAGAAAGAAATCACACCACGACGGAACGAGAAGGATTAGGGATGATCTACGCGGTAAAGAAGTTTAGGCACTATTTGTTGGCAAACAAATTCAAGTTCTTTACAGATCATCAAGCCCTATTGTACTTAGTCAACAAACCCTGTAACACAGGACGACTAATACGTTGGTTTCTATTACTCATGGAGTACGATTTTGAAGTAGTAGTCAGGAAAGGAAAGACACATCTTAGAGCTGACCACCTTTCGAGATTAACCTCAGGAGAAGCTCCTCAAGGAATAGCGGATGAATTACCAGATGCTTATTTGTTTAATCTTGAGATAGCACCAGAATGGGCTAAACCAATAGTCCCTATTCTCACGTATGGACCCAAGAATCCTAGGATAAAGATCAAAGAAGGAGAGATTACGAAGTCTCAGAGATACCAAATCATAGCAGGAAGCCTATACAAATAGGATAATCAAAAGATTCTTGCTTGTTGTGTAGATGAATCAGAACATGCAAATTGGTTGCACTTAGCACACATAGGTGCATTAAAGCAACATCATTCAAAACATCGAACATTACAGACTCTGCATAGACTAGGAGTATATTGGCCTTCGATGGAAGTAGATGTCTACAAGTTGTGTAAAGAATGCCATGTTTGTTGTGAAAGACCACCAGTAGAGCATGCTACATTATATCACGTGTCTCTCACACCAGACTGGAGTGAACCTTTAGTGACATACTTGAGGACGAAGACATTCCCTCAAGGAATGACCTTAGCTCGACAACGCAGTCTGGAGCAGGAAGCTCAAGACTATTCACTTATTGGCGATAATCTATACAAAAGAGGAAGAGATGGATATCTAGACAATGTGTTCATGAAATCGATTATCTAAGCATACTAGAGACTGCAAAAGGTACACATGCTGAATACATTATTGTCGCGACGTATCATCTTACCAAATGGGTAGAGGCAAAAGCCACAAAAAAGAATGATGCACACACAACTGCAAAATTCTTATTTGAGAATGTCTTTACAAGATATGGATTGCCTATAGAGTTAGTGAGCGATCGCGGAACTCACTTTCTAAACCAAGTCATTGAATATTTGTTACAGGATTTTATGGTGATTCACAAGAAATCCGCACCATATCATCTTCAGGCCAATGGTCAGGCTGAAAGCACTAATAATATCCTTTGTAACGTACTGACGAAACTCGTGAACAACAAACGTTCAGATTGGGACAAACAATTACACCACGCTGTTTGGGCATATCGAGTGGCCTACAAGACCGTACTCAATGCAACTCCCTTTCAGATGGTTTTTGGTCAGAATGCTGTGCTTCCTTTGGACTTCTTGATACCGACCCTTAAGGTTGCACAAGAACATCAGTGGACTGGCCATGAATTATCAACGAGAATAATGGACTTGGAACGATTAGGAGAAACCAGGCTGAAAGCAGCAGCAGGAATATATGCAGCAAAGAAGCGACAGAAAGCATATTTTGATGCACATGTGAAAGATAAAGGCCTAAAAGAAGGAGATTTAGTTCTAGTATATACATTGAAACAACATGCATGAAAGTTAGAAAAGTGAGGTTATGGACCTATGATCATTAACAGACTCTCGACAAGTGGAGCAATACAGTTAGCCACCTTAGAATGAGATATAATGCCTAATTACATTAGTGGCTGTAGAGTCAGGTTATACCAAGAACCTCTTACTGAGGATATGCTTAGACGACTCACGTTGGCAAAGAAGCATAAGGAGGAAGAAAATAGAATACGAGCGGAAGCTCAGGCAGACGCAATAGAACGCATTAAACGCATGAAGCTAATAAGACAAGGACTAGGGAGAGAACATTATAACCATCTGGAAACAACACCCAGATATCCCATGGCCATGTGTCAAGTAAAATCAACCACTCATCCTAGCATAGTGGACAGGAGACCATTCATTACAGTCAGGCTAGAGCACGGTAACCCTTGCCAAGAGCTCAGGGCTTTAATTGACTCAGGTGCTGCGACTAGTGCGATTAGATGGTCCCACTATAAGGATTCAGGAATAGAAATGCGGCCAATTGAGGCACACCTCATAGGGCTAGGAGGCATGAAAACCCCTTGCATGGGTGAGGTGGACCTTCCTATCATCATTAAGGATGTGACCATGACAACGAAGCTACTAGTGTGCCATGATGAGGACCTGATAGAACCCCTAATCCTTGGCCAAGATTGGCTATACGATCACTCAGTGGACCTAAATCTTAGACAAGGCTCCTTACAGATTGGAACCTTAGAGCAGAAGCGAGTGATACCGCTTGACTTCCCTAATGGCATTCCAACTGAGGTTTGTAACCCTAGACCCTATGAAATACATGCGACGGAAGACCGGAAGATCTTGGGTCAGCTCAGTCACGTTACGTCTACACCAACCCACTCGGGCTTGGCTATGGACAGTTGTCAATCAGAAGGATGACAGAGATCTTCCCTGGGGCTTCCTGCAAACTAGAAGGGGCAGCTACCCAACCGCTAGGGCAGATGGACACAATCAGCCATCAGCTGGGTTGCATCAGCGGCTAAATGAGCACAATACCTTGCGGTGCTCATCCTTCCAAACTTGCTGCGGACTGGCCTAGATTAAAGATAAATAACGAATCACTTCCTAATGGGCAGGTTACGCAAGTGTTGGATCTCCCTTCTTTTCCAAAGCAGAGCGTCCAATCGACCTTTCAAACCCAACCACGAAGGAGTCAACCACAACAGAGGAACCCAGACCGACGACACCACCAGACGAGGCAAAGAAAGAAGCAGTATCAACATCATAGAACAAGTGGCACGAGACACATATGGGTGCCAAAAGGATAGAAATCACCAACGGATTTCAGCAACACAGACAATGTCAAGAAGAAGTTTCAGCTGAAGCAAAGATAGTATCCAAGATCTCCTCAACCTTCTTTTACGATTACGAATATTCAACAAATCTGGATCGCCAAGAAGTACCTAACAAACCGACCCACACCCACGCAGATTTGGGTACCCAAACCATGTATTATAGCTCAACCTTCAAGCCATGTATTATACCCCCCGTCGAAATCTCTTCACCCTTCAATAACACCACATACGATACCATCTTTTGTCCCTCAGAACAAACACACCATCCACTCAAAAATTCTTAGGAAATGGATACCGAAACTTGTCCAGAAGACTTCCCCTAACCCATTGTCTGACACCCCTACCACCTCAACTAATCTTCACCCTTGTAATAAATCACTTACATTTGAACCTTGTATAACTTCACACACCATAACCCCACATCACGCATAATAAAAGCTCATCAAGAAATGTATGCATAATCTGACCATGTAGGCGTCTAGAGACATGCATTAGCTCTGCAAAAAAAATCATAGCATCAATCACTTCACGACACTTGGCTACACGGGTTACACATCGGTTATGGAAAGGGATTGCGGTCTCACCTTAATGGGATCATAATTAATTTCCATACTAATGTGCTAATCTTTTGTAGCAGATCTTTTCCATTAGCTTGTCAGTCATCATGCAAACGGAAGGAGGACCATCAGAAGTTGGCCTCAATGCACCAATGGCCAATATTGGAGAATTACTCGCGGAATCTCATCCGACGATGCAACCACCAGAGTTTCAAGGTTTTCCAGGACCCATGCCAATCGACGATCCTCCTAGAGGATATACTGAGAAGATTCATCGTAACTCTCACTCGTTTCAAGGCCTAGCAGGACCATTAGAAGATGCTGATTTCATATTTGAGGCCAATTTGGCATTTGATTATCGCACATGGGCCAAGTACCAGTTCTTTTCAAGAGAATTTGAAGGACTACAGAATACACAAGATTTAACGCACGTTTGGGCACAAGTGGGATTTACAGAATATTTTAGCGACCCTCTGCCTAAACCCGACTTTTACAGATGCTTTTACCTAGTAACCACCTTGACGGCTTCAGAGAACAAGGATCTACCCGGAACATTCATGTTACCATCCTTGGTAAATGATCCTCCATTCAGAAGGTTTTATTTGTCCAAAGATTTAATTCGTGCAGCTCTCAAAATACATGGAACGCACACTCCGACGGAGCGAGAACGGCTAGTTCCAGAGCCGATGAAACGTGGTGACGTAACTAAGTGGGAGGATATTTCAGCTATTACCCCTGAGCTCTCCAAGCCATTGTGGATATGCATGCAGCATTTTGCTTTCCCAGCTCAGGATCATTTTACCATGCCCCACAAAAGAATCTGGTTTGGATTATACTTAGCATGTACTGGACCTCAAACGGTTGATCTAGCTAGCTGGATAATTCATCAGCTCTATTTGGCCCAACATAGATGGGAACGAAAGAAAGTCATCAATGGATGCTGTGCGCTTACAAGAATTATATATATGTGCTTGGCGTATGACTTACCGATTGAGCGTGCCATGACCAGTGAGGAACTGAAAGCATTCAAAGGGACCACTAAGAAGGCTAGAAAGTCTAGCAAAGGCAGAGCTGGAAAGCGGATGAGAGGCACTATCCCGTGCTTACAAGTCTCGGAATCACCCTCACCACAGCCATCTCCAGAGCAGTCTCCGACAGAAGCCACTCCCACAGTACAACCTATTCGTATCAGGTTATCAAGACCAGATGTAACGGAGGGCACCACCACTACTAGTGCACCTCAAGCAGCCACAACCCCAGAACCTATCACCACGGCAGCAGAAGTTCCCACCACCATTGGTGCGGAAGCTTTCTCTTTTCGAATACCCCATTTAGAAGCAGAACAAGCAGTGCCACTGAACACAACGTTCGATTTTGAAATGCTCGATGCATTCTCCAATGAGTTCCAATTTTCAGAAGGACAAATGTTTTCTCAAGAATATGAAAGGCCCAACTATCCCACCACACCCCGGGATCAGCCACAAGGACAGATTGAGTCTAGCTCTGAGGACGAAAGAACAACAATCGATGACGACGAAGGCGATGACGAAGCCAGCCAGGGCACTCACGAATCCCAAGAGCATGAACAGACACATGGCCAAGGCCAACAAACAGACACACATGGTGATACAAGTACCCATGAAGATGAAACTTGTGATGCAGCAGCTTATACACTGGCTATTAAGAAGCTGTATAGAACTATGGAAAAAGTTTGGGCACGCAAAAAGCTGACTGAGGAAGAGAGTCAAGCAATAATAGAATAGGAACTTGTCACATGCGGATTTGAAGACGCATACATCAAAGGATTCCGAGAGTTAGTTAAATCAGTAGGCTCCAACGAAGCACTCAGATACTTGCAAAGAAAGCCACTACCACAGTTTGACCCCCGCCGAGTACGACTACTTTCAAAGCCCGGCAAATACATTCGTGTACCAACAGGAGCACAGTCTTCCGAACAAGCCAGGGAAGCACGCCTCGTCCCCGAAAGTTCATTGACAACAGAAACCATCCTTGTAGATTCCCCACCCCGCGCTACAAATGTACATACCTCAGTAGTCACTGAAGTACCGACCACCCCAACCACTCCTCCATCACCGCCAGTCCATCCAGCCTCCCCTCTTCACCCTCCTTCCCCCAGACCAACATCTTCATTCGCTGGTGGCATAGCAGAAATCGTCTTTACGACCACTCACCCCACAATTCCTGCACCCATTAGACCCAGTCTACCCCCTCACACATCCACCTTTCTCTCCAACCCATTCCTCCATCCATGACCCCTTTTCCCCTTCCCACCGCCATTAACCTTCTCCCCAGTCTCACCTCCCCGACCCACTGTAACCCCTATTTCCCCTTTCCACCAAGCTGCTCCAGCCAGCCCCCCTGTAAATTACTCCTCAACCTTTGTAAATCCCGTATTTACACCAGCACAAGCACCCACAGTCACACCCATATTCACAGTCACCGCACTGGACACGTCCAATGACATGGACATCTCACCACCCACTGCACCATCACTCACTTCATTCACAGCACAAACATATTTAGGCACTACACAATTTTCCACAATCACCACAACATCCACCTTCCCACCCCCATTCCCCGTTCCCTTTGCATCTACACCCACTGCATCTTCATTTAGCACCCCATTAATACTATCACCCACTGTAGATAATGCATTTCGACAGATGTTCATGTGTATGACGCAAGTAAGAGATGAGTTCACATCTCTTGGCGATAATTACCAGCAGCTGCAGAGGACAAGCAATGACTTACAGTCACAGCTTAATTTATTGTCTATTGAGAATGCCTCACTGAACAGCCGCTACCAAGAATTACGAGAGGCCTATCATAAATTAGAACTAGAAAGCGAAGAAAAGACCAAGGAAGCCATTGCTGACCTGGATAACTTATTAAGAGCCCAGACAATCCGCAATGCAACGCTAACATGAAACATGGGCTTACTCAGAAGACATCTAGCAGCAGCAAAGGAGGAAAACCAGCGCCTACAGGATCAAAACCGAGAAAACTTAGAAGCAGCTCTTGACCACCCAGACCAACCTTTCAGTCCTAGTCGGTTCAAAGCCATTCCCTCAGACTCGATGAGGATGCTGCTAGAAGATCATGTAAGCCTGCTAGATGAATACGATCGCATGAATGGGGAGTTACAGAAACTCAAAGAAGATCACAAATTACTCCAGTTACGAGCACCGGCACACCAAGACATACCAGCACCTGTGGACCCCTCTCCTGACATCTTAGAGGAACTCAACGCATTAAGGGCCCAGGTATCGAACCTTGAATCAAGGATTGCAGTATATGAAGCACCACCAAGGCCAGATTCCCCACCTGAGCTACCAGCTGAGGAAGAAACTGTCACCATCCCGGTGGAGGAAACGTTCTAAGAGGCGTACGAGCCACAACCCATCCCAGGCGGACGCGTCACGACCGAAGGCTAGATGACTTACGAACTCCTGACCCCTGCGTGGATGAAGACAATTGAGGAACTTGGGACAACACACTCAGCTAGAGTAGAGGCACAATTACATGCCATGGCGATGATAGAAGAAAGACTTTTACAGTCTCCATTCTTTGCTCATTTGGCCCCGCGACGATACATATCTGAGCACGAGCTACAATATAAACCGTATTTTATGTTAATGGCCGAATACCAGTTAGCCATTGAGAAAGAAATAGGTAAGAAACCATCGCATGCGACTCAGTTCGAGGAGGACGATTTGCCACTAGATGTGCAGCAAGGAGAGATCTATCAACGAGATTGGCGGAAAGATTTACTACAGAAGTATCCAGAAATGATGAGTACATGGGTAAAGGCACCTTTGCATTTGAAGTACAACCCGTGTTGGGGACCAGTACCATGATGCCGCTCCTGGACTGCCTTTGCTATTAAGGTACTAAACAATAAGCAGTGCTAAGACTGGTTGAATTACCCCTATTTTAAGCCACCCATCGAGTTACCAACTGTAGGCTACATGATGGCTACAATTCGCCACTGGCTCCCTAGACTAAAGCATATGGACAATATAGCGGCGCATATGACTGTCAAAATCTTTGACATGATGCAAATGATTTTTAAAGTCTTCCGACGCGTCAAGGCACCTCATGTAAACACCCCGGGCTTTGAGCATGGCAATTTCGATCTGGTATATGATATGAGTACAACGCCATCGCTACGGGTGTGTTATGCCTGGCATTGCAGAATAAAGTACCTACCAGCGTGCTACAAGCAGACATTCGAAGAGATGTTCACAACAGGCTTCTGGGAATACCATTCAGAGGTATTCATAAGCAGGCCTACACATTTATTACACTTATTTGCCACACACTATCAGCTCCCGCCATTGGAAGAACCGCAACCAATAGACTGGGAGAAACTCGAGGCCGACCTGGTCCGAGGCATTCGTATCTCCGAGCACACCCTCGCTCAAGACCTCCTATAGAACTATATCCGGCAGACCTCACAACAAGGTTCTGTCAGGGACGGCAGAAGCGAGAGGGAGGGGGGTGTTGGAAGCAGCCAGAGGCATAGAAGACGCGGAAGCATGTAACGACGGAGCAGGGAGCCAGTCGAATCTTTTTTCAAAGAATTATGTTTTCAAATACTTTCCAAAAACCTCCAACAGTGAATTTTATCACTAATGTAACATAGAAAACCCCATTTTGTAATCCATAGCTCCATTTTGTGCAAGCCGATGATTCCTCGAGCTTGAGGAGCTTAAGTAGAATGAGCGTATCAATTTTCATTATTTTTAGACACCGTTTACCCTTTCAAATAGCATCTAGGACCTATTTTTTAACTATGCCGGTCACTAGATGTGAAACCGGTCAAAACTAGTCTAGAAACTATAAAAAGAGCTAGAGAGCTCATTTTTGAGGTTAGATTGTTTGAGTAGAGAAGAGCTTAGAGCTATTTCGAGCTTGTAATAGTGTTCTTGAGTAATAGAGCTAATTTCCCACCTTCCATTGTGTCTTGCTTGTCTCTTCATTGTGTGTGTGTATGTGTGTGTGCATCTTGATGCTTCTCACCTTCACTCTCACATCATCTCACATTCACGATCTTCATATCACTCCTATCTCTTCCGCGGATTGACAATTAAGGAGGTGAAGCTTCTTAACGTGGTTCTCACCATTGTGCTAGAGCAACAGACTCACAAGACAAGGAAGCCAAAGAAGGGTTCCAGAGCGGAGAGAAGGCACAAGCAGACTAAGCAGTCAACGAAGATCTGGCAAGTAGGCCATTCAAATTTTTCCAAAACAACATCTTCATAACAATGATTCTCATCACTACAAATCATTGTAAATACCATTTCACCTTTTTGTAACTCCATTTTGTGCAAGCCGAGGAGTCCTCGAGCTTGAGGAGTATTAAAAGTAGCATCGTACCAATTTTCATAATTGTTAGACTTCATTTGAGCCTCCAAATAGGCCCTAGAACCTAATTTTTAACTAGGTCGGACACTAAGTCTGGACAGGGCCAAAAGCTAGTCAAAAACTATAAATAGAGCTAGAGAGCTCATTTTTGAGGTTAGCTTGTAATAGATTTGAACTTGTATGAGCATTTTGGAAGTAATCTAAAAGAACTCCATTGTCTTTCTCTTTGTCTTGCCATGTGTGCACCTGTGTGTGTATGTGTGTGCATGTTGGTGTGCTTCTCACTCACACACTTGAGCCTTCACTTGCTCGAGGTCATCATACCATCCTCACGTCTTCCCGGATTGACATTAAAGGAAGTGCTACTCATCATTGAGCTACACCAAATTTTGGCGCCGTTGCCGGGGATCGAGCTTTGAGGACGAGCGTGTGATGGTAAGATGTAGAGTTGAGGCATTGGAGTCATAGGTATTTCCTTCACTTTTATCTATTTTCTTTTTCTTTCTTCACCATCTTCATTACCACCATTATCATCACCATTTTCCACCTCCATCTCCATCATCGCACAAAAAAATCAGCTTTTTGGTCATATCACCACACCCACACCATTTTGCTCATTTCACTTGTGAGAGAGAGCGAGAGAGCC
>CM035425.1:158678352-158765852 GCA_020310875.1 Ceratopteris richardii | reverse complement strand
TTTTTTCCGATAGTTTTTGAAGCAAAAACGAGGCAGTGATAAAAAAGCATTTAAAATCTTTTTCATAAACTTATAGTCATATTATTCATTAAAAATAAGGGCCTGAAAGAGTCAAAACTAGAGAATCAAATTATTTTAAATTTATAATTTTTCATGAGGGCATGAGAAAGTCAAAAATACAGATCAGCCAATAAAATGAAACAGGCTTGGGGCAAAAAACAAGCTATCATCACATTACAATAGACTGACTACAGAGTGCACTGATAATGGCAATTTTTTAAATATGTAAGTAGAGATACCTGCACTAATTTGGAGATCTTGGGACGTGCTGCCTTCATGTACTGATCAACCTTCTCTTGAGACTTTGGGATATGATGGCTAGGCACATTCCCTATCACCTTTTCTACTGCCTTCTTTGCTATTGTCTTGAATGCTTCTTTACTCATGTAGCCTTCTTTCCAAGTTGGCTTGAGTACCTCTTTCACATGATCAGCAATTGCAGCCCTGAGCATTTTTAATCCTCGATTGCTTTTCTTGCTCAAAGCATGATCTTTGTCAGCTTCTGCAACATCTGTTGGCTGTCCAGGACTCCAGTTTTCAGGACTGACATTCTCTACCACACCAATATCTTCAGCTGTAGCCTTAACATCAATTTCACTTTGCTTGGTACTGGCTGGAATGCTTGACCTATGCGTGTCCAGATCTAAACTATGATTCTCTGTACCTACTGCCAAATCTGTTTTCGCTCCATCACCTAGGATCCTGGCTTCAGGTACAGAATTCATCATACCCATTTTTGATCCTCCACTCAACCCTGAACCAGTTCCATCATATAGAGAATCAAATTGGTCCTTTCGAACAGATGAACTGGTAGGTTTTGGATCCTGTACCATGCCCGATAATGGAGGTATTGCTGTAAGCGAATAAGAATAAATTGTTGACTGGCCTGTTGATGGAGTAACCGAGGTTTGTGAGCCCTGAAAGGTCCAGGCAGGGTTATTTTGCGAAGGTAGGGGAGAAAGTGTTGCTGGCTGAGACGAAAACTCAGCACTCATGGCACTCAATTGTTTTGTGGCAATGTCACTGGAAAGTTGGAAAGGTTGAGATTGCTCTGGGATAAAAGAATCAGTTAAACCGAAGGTCACTCTAGTAGGTTGGGATTGTGTGAATGGAAGACTCGTGGACTGGTTTATGAACTGATTTGTTTGCCCTGGTTGTTGACCAGAAGCAGGTAGATTTTGGTTGATTGGTCGAACAGGAAATGCAGAACTAAAAGCAGACTGATTCAATTGTCCATAGTTTTGAGAGGCAGTATGAGACATAAACATTTGTCTGGGGTCAGATGGCCTGTAGCTTTGAGGTGGTTGCGATGGGTAAAGACCTGCAGAACTAGCTATGTTCTGCTGCTGAGGAAGAGAAGCTCCAGAATTCGGTTGCATGAAAGCGCCACTTGGTTTTGATTGTACAGGAACAGAGCTCAAGCTTTGAAAACCCCCTGGATTAGAAGAGTGACTCTGCCCAAAACCTTCTGGATTCGCAGGTCTTGGAAGCTGAGTAAATTGGCTGGCAGGGTAAGATGCTTGCTGATGCTGAGAGAATTGATCCACTGGGAAAGATGATCCATGACTGGGTGGTCCATAATATGATCCAGATGTTGAGGGAATGTGACTCTGCCTAGAAGACACTCCTAGACCTTCAGGTGCACGAAGAAGAGGACCTGATGTCAATTGTTGCTGTCCCCACCCCCGACTTGAAGGGTAGCCAGTGTTTTCACTAGTCAGTTTACCTATTGGGTGTGCACCTTGATCCAAAGGCTGAGGCATCATCAATGGACGATTCAAAGGGGGGTGATATGTGCCCCGAATGTCTGCAGCAAAGCTAGGGTACTGCATAGAGCTCGAGGGATGATTCTGTGGGTAAATTTGCCCCATGGGAGGTCGGTTTTGTCCTTGAAATAGAGGAGGAAATGAAATGCCAGTAACAGAGAGGGGTTGGCAAGTGGATATCTGCCGCTGAACATCAGCAGGTAAAGGTAAAATCCCAGGAGTCTGCTGACCAGTCAGAATGTGCTGTTGCCCCAACTGGGTACAGGAAGTCAGTGGAACAGACTTTGCCTCAGGTGCAGACGTTTGGCCACCTGCAACCAATGCAGCAGATGCATGCAACTCTCCTTCTATTTCTTTATATACTCTCTCCTCATCACCAGAATATGATGTTTTAGAGACATTTGCTGCTTCCAGCTCATTCATAGGTTTAATTTCCATCTTTCTACTTGCTTCCTCATCTAAAGGAGATTGAGTCCTTTCTATCAGGGTTGGAACCTTATTGATTTCAGCTGGATCAGAAGACGTTTCAGCCTTGCAGGACAAACCTGTCTTTGATTCCTCCTTTGAAGTCTCCATGGCATTCACCTCTGCAGAGGCATTTGAATCAAAATGAATAGTTTTGCCCATAATCTCAGTTCTCATAGAGATCAAATCACTTGCTTCCAGGCTCATATTCAAGGAGCTTCCAGCTACATCAGTGCCTGGACACTTCACAGTGCCTTCAACACCAATCACGACAGAATTTTCTTGAACATTTCCTACATTCTGATCTCCAGAAAGCATTGAGACTGGAATATTGTTCTGACCAAACAGTTTTTTTACATTGTCTTCCCCCATTGTCTTCACTTCCTCCAGAACCCTAGTACTTTCTGTGAGCCTCTCATCATGATGTTCATTCATTCGCAGACATTGTAAAACTGCTGCTTCCTTTCTGATAGCACTAGGCTGTACCTCTTTGACACCATCATAGGTCACTTCTCCATTGAACTCATTGTGAGATGTATCCACCAAACAATTAGGAGGTGCTCCCCCCAAAGTATGAGTTTCTTGAGCATATTCTGATGATTGCATCAATGTTGATTTTCTTGGAAACTCTGAGAATCTAAATTTACTTTCATCTGGTCTAGAAGCCTTATCTGTAAAAGACATAGCATCAGACTTTGCTTCAACCCTTGCCATATTATGAATAGGTTTTGCCTTTGTATTTACACTCTCTTTTGGAAACAGACCCACTAGCTCCAATGCTTTATTATAAGCCATTACTTCTCTATCTTCACTGGTGTTTTTTGTAGCCCACAATTCTTCCTGCGGAAAATGTGTAACTGCCTTACTAAATGATGGCTCCTGGCCAATCTCCTCTTGAGGCACATTGAAACTTGCAACAGAATCTTGCTTCTGATTCTCAACCACATGATCCTGTTGGGCAGAAGGTCCAAATTCATCTTGCCTGTCAACTTGTGAATCCATAATCCATTGCCCTCGAGTATGTTCTGCTGTGTGATCTTCTAACACAGTATCTGAAGTGAATCTTTCAGACTGAATGTCTCTCCTCCATGAACTCCGTTCATTCCCACTTGCTTCCCTATCCACATGAAGGTACCGGCAAGAGCTTCCTTTCAAACACCTTCCCCTGGCATAGTAAAAGCAAGGATTCGGTCCACCACCTCGTCCTCCACGCCTTCCTCTTCCAAAATATTCACGGTCTGCTCTCCAATCTCTGTCACCTCTGCCCATACTACTCCACCTCATATCCCTTGGTGGTGTCCTGCTGTAGCTCCTTCGTCGTTGAGGAGAACGACTGTCAAAAACACACAAGAATAAGATGTACGGAACAGCATCGCAAAACATACCATAGAGACTGAACGTTGCTTGTGTGGATAAGAAGAAAGAAGAATGAGAGGAAGAAAGGTTTTTAACATCTGTATCAGGCCGAAATTAACCTATGAGACGAATCAGGTGTGCATTGTGTCTATGTCATCTGTCAATCGAAAAGACAAATGAAACAAATGAAATAAAACTGATACAGACTAACTAAGCTGAACAGAAACGTAGGTAAATGAAAAAGAATATGCCACTTTTAGAAATATGTAACATTGAGGAACTGAAAAAAAATGGCCAATGCATGAAACTTTCCAAAAAGAGAAAAATTAAACAAATTAATGAAATTAAGAACCTGTAATAAGATATTAGAAAGCCGATCATCTGAACAGTTTCTAATCTTAACATATTTACTAGAGAAAGTTCATATTAATACTCTCACAAGCCTTCTTGGTTCATGTGCTCAACCATGAATACAACCAAAAAACAATTCCTAACCTCCTGGATCGGCTCCATCTCATCTTCCTGCGAGGAGATCGGCTGTGACTTCTCCTCCTCCATTCAGAGCTTCTGCTCCTGCTCCTACTCCTGCTGCTGCTCCTGCTCCTACTCCTGCTTCTGCTTCTATTTTCACTTTCACTTCGAGAGTAACTTCTACTTCTACTACTTTGTCTGCGGCTTCGACTTCGGCTCTGACTCCGGCTATGGCTTCCGCTTCGATCTTGGTCTCGAACCCTACCTCTACTCCTGCTTTGGTTCCTATTATAGCTTCTTTCTCTGCTTCTGCTACTAGTGCTTCTAGACCTGCTTCTACTGTAGCTTCTCTTCCTTTTCAATGGGTGTCTGACTTTTTCTGATTCACTTTCTGATCCATCTCTACGAGCTAGTCTGCCAAATTCATCTATTTGTGGATGCTCTACTCTTAAATCTGGTTCAATATCAGATTCCTCATCATGAGCCAACCTCCCAAACTCATCTACGATCGGCTGTTTCTTTTGTTTTTCCGGATAAGAGGAATCTGCTGCAATAAATGCTGACGCAATTGACTGCATCTTGACCGTCGTTGGCAATCCAGGAGAAAACTCAGTGGATTTCCCTATGATACTCTGCTCCTCTGGATTTAAAGTAGTGCCTAATCCTTCATAGACTGCAGAAGTGTCAGATCTCTTGTGGTCTTTTTCGTAATCTTTCAGGCTTTCTACAGTAACATTACTTGATTGAAATTTCTGAGCAAGATGTCCTTTATCTACAACCTGTTCAGATTGCAATGTTGGAGGGCTCCCCCATCTTGATGGTTTTCCTCTTTGACAGTATGCAGATGGTGTCGAAATCTTTTCTGCACCAGATGAAGAGGATATTTCATGCGCAACACGATTTTTTGCAGACAACAATGAGAGAGAATCATCTGCTTGTCTTTCAAAAAATAATGCAGGTTTGTCAAGGCTCTTTGATGGGAATATGTGGGCTTGTGACTTGGACTCCACATGTTCCTTTTGATTCGGATCATGTTTGTCATCAGAGATCTTCATTTGCATCTTGATGGGCTGATGCCTATCATCTGTTTTCCCGACACACTCTTTTCCAGGAGAAAGGTTTTGAAAGTTATATTTCCTGACATTTCTATAGGGATCCTGGTTCAACTCTTTTGGTGCTAGATTTCCTTCAACAGATACTCCTGTTCTTCTTACGTTAAGTTGACCTGCATCTGCAAAATATGCACTGCATTTTTAGGCCAAGGTCTTATAAAAAACTAGTGCTTCTCTACTTGAAAAAGTTCACACACACACACACACACACATATACACAAACACAATGCATTGGCATACCTTCTGTATCCATGTCCATATCTGATAGTGCAGGTGAACCTTCCTCGTCATTTAAAGTATCTTGATATGTAGAATTCCAATCACTGTGTTGCTGACGCTTTGTAGCTTCAGTTTCTGAAGCCAGTTTTCTCAATGACTCATCTCCAACTTCTGGAACACGATAAGCCTCCTTAGTTGATGGAATCTGTGCCTCTGATGAGGAGCGGCCAGCAGCATACTTCTTTTGATCTTCTATCAACTTTTCCGGGAGACAATTCGGAAGCGAAATATCCTCGCACGGAAGAGGAGGAGGTGGAGGTGAAGGAGGGGGGCTTAATGGCGGAGGCGGGCTTAATGGAGGGGGGGGGCTTAATGGAGGAGGAGGAGGAGGAAGATCAGATGGTAAAGGTGGTACAAATGATGGAGCATGAATTCCAGCTGGTACAGGTGGCACAGGCACCACTGAAGCTGAAAATGAGGGTGCATGTGACATGATAGGAGGTGGCGGCTGAGCTGATACAAAAGAAAACTGTGGTGCTGTGAATGGCTGACCATGTGCATGCGAAGGCACCGACGATGGAGACACATAGTTCATCAACCCTTGTGGAGGCGGAGGAACAGGCATATCTCTAGGCCTAAAATGAGGATCCATTCCAGGCCGGTACATGACTTCGGATTGAAGATTCTGTCCACCTCTCGTATCTGTTACATGAGGCGATTGAAAGAGTTTAAATTCGTGAATTTAGCATGTGAAGATAATAGGATAGTCGATACACTTCAGGTGCACGGAAGACAGGAACCTCGGTTATATAATTACTTAAAACAAAGACTGGGGCATTGACAAATGATGCGACACAGAAACATTTTATCTCCAATTTAGGTAAGAATCACATAGATATCAACGAGAAACCCCAAACACAGAAAAACCCTAAACTCGTCCTGAATTCAACTTGTTCAAGCAAAGGAAGATCCCATAAGAGAAACCCTAAACAGAGCCCTGTCGAACTTCAGAACTTCACAATGCGCGCCCGCACGTAGCTTTAGCTGAGGCGAGGAGACAATGGATAAAAAGCCCGAAGAAACATGAATGCTAAGAAACAGAGGAGAACCTCCACCATACCTCTATCATACAAGTCTTTGTTCAGAACATAAAGAGTTATTTCTCCACGATCCAATTCGAGCTCCCTCGCGAGTAATTTTGTCGCGAGCCGTCAACAACGAAGCCGCAGGCCGTCAGACACTCCACTGCTCTCACGTCCGCGCATGTAGAACCTTCGTCGAGCAGGAAAGCTGTTAATGATCTGCGCTTAAGCTAGAGAGACTTTCATATCTTTAATAACTTCGTCGGAACAGAACTGTTCAAAGCAAATTCTCCCAATGTCCTTAGAAAGCTCGCACCGTGGAAGATGTTCATTATGCGAATTCTTAAATCATCAAAAATAATAAATAATAAAACAAGAATTTGTTGCAAACCTTCAATTTCCACTAATATTGATCCCTTTGCTTGGACATTTCATGCCTTTGAGCATGTACTTAAGTTCTTATGGTGATCTTTTAAATGAGTTCAAGTGAGCATAGCCTAATAGTTGATGCTTTGAATCTCTAGGAAGAAAAGTGAGCATAGCCTAATGGTTGATGCTTTGAATCTCTAGGACGAAGTCCTGAGTTCATATCCTGGTTGGACATATCCATGAGTTCCACATGATGGGTGCCTCTACCTTACGAGGTTGGGTGTGTGTGTCTTTTCAATTTATAGTACTTTCAAAAATGAGTATTTTGGTGGTGTTAATTTTTATCAAGTGGTTGCACATGATCCATACACATACAAATTGTTTGGAGTTGTTATCTTCTTTGTCATAAGATCATTTCTTTAGTAATGTATCTCGGCTTTGTATCTAACTAATGGTGATCTTTTGGTTGGCATGCAGATTGAGTAACATGTGCAGATTGTAGGATAGTAGGGGTTTCACAAGTGTTATCACTATTATGTGCATCTTTTTATGGTGATATTTCATCTAAAGTCATATTTATTACAACATTAGTCAAAAAAACAGAGCTTTCTATGGTATAGCAGGATGTGTTGGTACACATGTTGTAAAGCAAAATGGCATGCATGTAGACTCATCTCACAATTGATTACATAGCCCTTGTCTACTCACTTTCCAAAATCCCTTCTAAGGCCTCAACTATTCATGTGGCTAGCCTGAATAGGATAATACCCTTAGGATTCACTAATGTTTTATAGGCCTTCATTATCCATTCAACTAGGAACCTTTCCATCTTGCCCTTTTTCAACCTAGGCAAATGTGATGGTATTTGTTTGAAACATAAAACTCTTTCCCCCTTTCAAAGATCATTGTTCTCAATTATTGATCTATAGAGAGTAGAAGCACGAAAGCAAAATGAAAAGAAGAGTGTACTCACAAAAGAAAGAGTGTGTGAGACCCAAAATGAGTAGACCATGAAATGGGTAAACTCATGTGGATTAGAAATGAGCTTGCCAAGAGCATGGAGTAGGCTCCTCAAGCTTCTAACCAAGTACAAATGAGGGGAGAGGCCCTCCTTATATAGATTTGGGAGGGGCTCTCAAAAGTACATCTCATGTGGGATAATTCCCCTGAAAGGAGAATGAATACAATTGGTAGAAGCAAACGGCAAGGTACCCAAATACAAAGGATATAATATAAAATAGAAATATAATGGAAATGGAATGGAAATAGAGTGACTCCAAGATACAAGAGGGAGATGCACTCTCATATTCTCAACACCCCCTTTGTAGCTCCATTTTGTAGGGTATGGAGGCTGCTAGGGTATGAGAGAAAGGTCCACCAAGAATGTATCATCAGCAGCACGAGCACCAAATAGGAATTCATCGTCTTGGAATCCATATCCTCCAAGTCGAATCGACCATGCGGGATCGCCAAGTACTCCATAATATGTCCACCAGATGGATCAAGCGGATGCTCCATAGGTATGCTACCAACGAGATATAGGAACAGAACAAGATCTCACTGGACAAGATCACCTACATGCGAGAGAGGTAGGATGACTCCATGTGGTACATAGGAACCTCCAAAGCTTTGAAAATATCCACCACGAGATGTGTATCACCAAAAAGTAGGTCCTGCAAGAGTGAAACATAAAGCATGAAGCATAAAATCATAGTCACATGGTAGTACATCTATATGTTGTAGTCCTCCATGGAGTGTACAAAGTCTTGTTGTGTATCGATAGGACCATGGAAGCCCCCTCTTAATCGAGAAGCTGGCTCAGAATAGGATCCAATTGAGTGATGAATCCAAGTCATGGTAGATGAAAAGAGATGCTAGACTCCATAAATGGAAAAGTACATGCTCATAATGTTGTTGTAGATGAGGTAAGTGGACTCTCAAAGATAGGAATGGAAAATGTTGAGTCACTGATCCTGGAGTAATGCCCAACTGAAGTTGAGGGGAAATTTAAGCCTTCCATGATATGACAGGTATAGCCATCTGAGGTATAAGTTGAGATGATATCTCTGATTCCTCATGCTCCAAAACTATACCATGATCAGGAAATTCATGTAAAGAGAGCATGCTCCACATAATGTGACTGTTCAAAACTAGAATGATCCCCCTCTGAAGTGGAAGTGGGAGGATCCAAAAGGGATGAATACTTAGAGTATTCATCAAAGGTGCAATCTTTGGTTACTGTAACTGAGTGACTCTTTGGGTCGTAGAGTTTGTATGCCTTTTGTCGGTCATTGTACTACTTAGGCCTATCATCATGGCCTTGGATGAAAATGTTCTACTTAGGCCTATCATAATGGCCTTGGACACAGGCATCACTACCAAAGATGCAAAAATAGCCCACACTTGGTTTCTTCTTAAAGTAAGCTTCAAATGGTGTTAGGTTCTTCAAGACATATGAAAAACCTCTGTTATGAATGTGTACTGCTGTCTGTACTGCTTCACCCCGATACTTTAGAGGCAATTGCTTTTGACTAAGCATAACCTTGGCCATCTCGATCACACTTTGACTTTTCTATAAGGAAATACCTTGTTGAGTATCTTGCATTGATCGCTACTTGATTCCATGTTGCTTCAAATACTTGGAGAAGTTGTGGTTGACAAAGCTACTATCTCCATCAGATCGGATGATCTTCAAAGAACTTGGATAGTCTTCTTGAATAGTTTGTGTCCACTCCTTAAACTTGGAAAGAGCATCCTCTATATGCTTCATTGAATAAACCCATGTGTATCTAGTGAAGTCATCTACTATCATGAAGTAGATTGACCCACTTAGAGAGGGTGTACACATAGGTCCACAAATGTCGTCATGGACTAATGCTAAGGGTTTATTTGCAGAAATGGATGCTTCTTTAGGAAAAGGGGCAATTGTTTGCTTGTCACATGCTTGGCAATTCAATTGTCCTGGTGTGATCCTTGGTAAACCTTTGACAAGATGATTGGAAGAGATCTTAGCTAAGTAAGAGGTATGTCCAAATCTACAATGCCACAAGCTAAGACTTGAATCTTTGGCCATAAAACTTGAAATCTTGTAGAGCTTTTTGTCTTTGTAGCCTTGAGCTATCACTTCATTTGATTCATGATCGATGACTTGTACTTTGTTGTGATCGAATTGAACCTTCATGTTACACTTTGTGATGGCATTCACTGAGAGAGGATTTTTACAAAGGCTTGGTACATAAAGAACATCCTTGAGTGACTTGGTCTCACCTTCAAAGTTGATGACTTGAACTTTTCCTCTTCCTTGGATTTCAATGCACTTGTTGTCTCCAAGATACACTTGACCTCTATGCTCTTCAAACTCATGAAAATCATCTTTGTCATGGCATATGTGGGATGAAGCTCCATCATCAAAAATACATTCTTTCTTGGGAGTGGTTGCCACAAGAGCTTTGTGTTCAGTTGTGAGAAATAGATCTTCACTTGTGTAGTGAGAATGATGTTCGCTAATTGCAAGTGAACTTCTTCTTGCTTTTCTCCTTTGATTCTTGATTGCCTTTTTGCCCTTTATGTTTGTGGAAGGTGGCTTAGCCTTCATGGCAGTTTCTTGGGTAGCTTGGGTTTGTTGCCGAGAGTCATGAAGAAGCAATAGTCTCCTAACTTCTTCCCAAATGAGTGCTTGTCCTTGATTGTACAAGGTTGTTACAAAGGTCTCATACGACCTGGGGAGTTTGTTAAGTAGCCTGATGGCCATATCCTCACTAGAAATTTACGGGCCACAAAGTGCTAACTTGCATTGGTAGTCTTCAAACTGAGCTATGACTTTGGTGATTGTATCTTGCAGCCGAATAATTAGGTTATGGAATTCTACTTCTAAAGCATAGATCCTCGAGGGTGTTTTATCTTTGTACAAGGCCGCTAAACTATCCTAGGCCTCCTTGGATGTTTTAAATGATGTGATGTTCCCTTTCATCAGTCCATCACAGACTAGTAGAAGTTGGCCTAATTCCCTTTTATCTTTAACATTCTAAATATGCCAAGATTCTAGGTTGCCAGCCTTATTGGGCTCAGGCTCCGACCTGTCTACTACATCGTGAAGGAGATTGGTGTACAGATATGCTCTCATTACATGCACCAACAAAATGATAATGAGGATGAAAAATTATCGAGTATGAAAATTGTTAATGATCCCAATAGTGTTTATAAACACTCCATAACATTCAGATGTGCCATCAACTTCATGACAACAAGCACAAAATGAAATAGTCCAGCAACATGTGCTACAAAAGAGGGTGGGAGGGTGGGAAAATAGATTAAAGGGGTATAAAATGATGAAAGATAGGGTGGGAGGGTGCAAAATGTGCAGTGTAGTACCCAAAGTGAGCACAAAATGATGGCAAAAGACCTCTTCCAACAAGTGGAGAGCCACAGCACCAAGCTCTACTAGCACCACCACCAAACGCACCACTAAGACCTCCATCTAGCGCTTTGATACCACATAGAGAGTACATCCGCAGAAGCAAAATGAAAAGAAGAGTGTGCTCACAAAAGAAAGAGTGTGTGAGATTCAAAATGAGTAGACCATGAAATGGGTAAACTCGTGGATTAGAAATGAGCTTGCCAAGAGCATGGAGTAGGCTCCTCAAGCTTCTAACCAAGTACAAATGAGGGGAGAGGCCCTCCTTATGTAGATTTGGGAGGGGCTCTCAAAAGTACATCTCATGTGGGATAATCCCCCTGAAAGGAGAATGGATACAACTGGTAGAAGCAAATGGCAAGATACCCAAATACAAAGGATATAATATAAAATGGAAATATAATGGAAATGGAATGGAAATAGAGTGACTCCAAGATACAAAAGGGAGATGCACTCTCATATTCTCAACATGATCAAGGTAAATAGAACTCGCAAACCAATGGGATCTTAGAGGGGACACGCTTTCTAAGATAAGACCTTGGAAATGGTAGAGGTTTTGTAAATTGCAATCAGGGAACTTGAGAGTTTATTGATCATTTGAGAGGGTGCATTTGTATGATTATTGGTGTGTATAATTGTTTTTTGAAATGAATGCATATATGTGGACTTTAAACTTTAGGTTTTGACTTCAAATTACTACTTCTGATTTTTCAAGACTCTCTGTCATGGACACAAAAGAAACTTTTTTGAGCCCTAGATTTCACATGACTTTCTATATCTCATGATTGGTTCGAAACGAATGATATCACCGCATCTAAATGTTCCAAAACCCTAAGATCAATTGTTTACTTACTTGATTCTGACACTCAAAGATTGTGTTTTGAATTGTTGACATCATCAATTCGTGACCACCCTTGAAAATCTATATAAGGAGGGCTTGACCACTCATATCCTTAATCTTACCAATGCCAATATTGGCAGCTCAAGGAGTCATAAACTCCAAGTAAGTACTTTTCAAGTTCCAGTTTCATTTCTTCTCTTGATCCTTGTTCTAGTCTTTACTAATCTAGTATTATGGACATCTCATCATGTCGTCTTGTAATCTCATAGTAAGACATCTTTTCAAGTTATCTCTTGTACCTAGTTCATCTCCCTCAAGGGAATTTTTGGAATCCAAATATCTTGCTTCATACCTAAAATGCCAAGTTGTGGGATCTCTTGTATCCAGTCTAATCCAATTATCCATACCTATCAGTCTTGGGTTATGGGATTTCTTGTAAGAATTGTGTATTTTTGTATTATTTCACCTACACGGGGGATTGCAACAGAGTTTCCACAATACCAGCTTACGAATGAATGTGTACTCACCTCCCCAACCATATGCCTCTATTTATAGCTGCTTGAATCAACGAGGACCACAAATGTAACTAAAGTCCACAATTGCTCCTTTGATACCTTCCACTAGATTCCACTATTGGTGGTTGTACTCGCCACTCGAGTTAAGTCTCTCTAGACTCAAGTTAACTCACGTTAACTCGAGTTAGAAGGCTCTAGAGCTTCTTGGGCAAAGATCTCTCCCCATGCACCCCATAGGGATTGAACCCAAGACCTCCTCCTTCACACTCTTGAGACTTAACCGCTAGGCTAAGTGGATCACTTAAATATAAGAGCACATGAACTTATGCTTGAGTCTATTCTTGAGATCTTTGGTCCTATGCACTAGTGACCAAACGGTGTTCGATTTTAGATCTGTCTGAAGCAATTGGATCCCTAGACCATAGACCTACTCTATTACATTCTTTCCACCTTGGGAAAGATTTTTGTCCTTGAAAATAAAGCTATATATAGTATCCGTAGGCAACCCTCTAGCCTCATGTTCTAATACCGAAAGAACCTAAGCATTCATTCGATTGGTTATCCATTTAGAACTTGAAAGTAGAGAACCTTATCTACAGTTGACCAACTTAAAACTGGAAAGTCAAAAAACCTCACAGAATTGTGGAAACTTTTTCCCATGTTGAGTTTTCTTTAGTTCAATCCTTACATTTTACTAAGCACTCTTCATACAAGTGACTTCTTGTATGTGTTATCTCGAGTGCAAAGTATCCTTTCAGGTTCATGAGGAACTATTTCAGTTATGAGAAGTGGAAGAATAACCTGTTGTCCAACTAGATTATCTGAATCTGTTACACTCTTCCTAAGTCAGCTAACATGGAGCACTAGATGAATCCAACTATCTTTTGGAAGTTGTAATTCATAAACCCATAAACCAACTTTCTTGGTGATTGAAAAAGGATCGCAGTATCTAGGTGACAACTTGGTGCATTGGCCAGTCTTAAACTTTTTTGATCTTTTAGGAACAGGATGGAGTGCTTCGACAATGATGCATAACAATGCACTCTCCTTCTTGCAAGCTTTACAACGATATCCTCGAAGTAGAAAACTGAGCTCCTGAGGCTGCACATGATGCTCTGCACAGAGACTGCAAAACACGCAGAAAACATAGTACACAGGGATCATGAAGATGGACTTATTAGGTCTTACAAATGAAGTCAAACTTATAGTTTGTGACTGACCAGGCCACTATATGTTTTAAAGAACATATACAAGGAAGTGTCCGGTGTCCATTTGGCCTTTCACATGGACACTAACGGTAACAATCTCCCACTAAAGGCCAACATGGCCGAAGTAACTCTGGGAGAAAAAATAAAGAATGATAAAAAATACATGAGTGTAAATATACAAACTATACCTCCCACCTGATGGGCATGTTACACAGTATACAAGTGACTGTGTATGATCAAGAATCAAGTAACCCCCATCAAGTGACAACAGTGTCGAAAGCTATCCTGTGGTAGAGCTTTAGTCAAAGCATCTGCAACATTATCTCCAGTGTGAACCTTCTCAAGAATAATGTGCTCAGTGGCTAAGCAATCTCTAATGAAGTGATACCTCAACTCAATGTGCTTGGTCTTTGCATGATAGACCGGATTCTTAGCTAAAGCAATGGCACTCTGACTATCACTGAGCAAGCGAGGTACATGCTGAGGTAAACCCATATCACAAGCAAGAGGAGAAGGCCACAATGCTTCCTTACATGCCTCACTTGCTGCAACATACTCTGCTTCTGTGGTGGAAACAGCTGTACATTCTTGAAGACGAGATCTCCAAGAGATAGCACCTCCAGCAAAATAAAAAATGTACCCTAATGTAGACTTACGATTGTGTACACAACCAACATAATCAGAATCTGTGTAACCAATAATGGATGCTTTCCCTCTACCTAAGCATAGACACTTGTCCTTAGTGCCACTCAGATATCTCAAAAACATCTTGACCACTTCCCAATGTTTCTTGCCAGGATTAGACATATATCTACTCACAACTCCCATTGCAAATGCAATGTCTGGTCTCGTAGCTGCCATAGCATACATGAGACTACCAACAACAGTCTGATAGGGAATTTCGGTCATGAATTCCTTTTCCTCATCTGATTTGGGGCAATCATCCTTGCTCAATTTCACATATGTGGGTAAACGTGTACTCAATGCCTTTCCACCCTACAGAAGTACTTTGGATATGTACTCACTTTGAGACAATCATATGCATCTTTTACTCCTATCATGAGTAATGCACATGCCAAGAATATGTTTGGCATCCCCCAAATCCTTCATATCAAATGTCTGACTCAATGTCTTTTTGAGAACTGAAAAATCATAAGAGGATTTCCCAGCAATCAACATATCATCGACATAAAGTATCAAGCATATCAAGCTGCCATCTGAGCATCTCTTTGTGTAGAGACAATGATCCTCATTGCTTTGAGAATAGCCTTGAGATTTCATAAAAGCATCAAACTATTGGTACCATTGTCTAGGGGACTGTTTAACTCCATACAAGCTCTTCTTAAGCTTACAAACTAGACTTTCCTTGCCAAGAACTACATAACCCTCTGGTTGTTCCATATAGATCTCATCTGTAAGATCTCCATGTAGGAAAGCAGTTTTCACATCCATTTGGACTAGCTCTAAGTCCTCCATTGCAACGAATCCAAGCAACATGCGCAAGGTAGTCATCTTGACCACTAGAGAGAAGATTTCCTCAAAATCAACACCATGTTGTTGCTTAAAACCCTTTGTAACGAGTCGTGCTTTATATTTTGGAGAAGCATTATCTGATGTGAATTTCAGCTTACATACCCATTTACATGGTAAAGCTTTCCTGCCCTTTGGCAAAGTTACTAAATCCCAAGTACCATTCTTGTGAATAGAATCCAACTCACTCTTCATGGCACGCTCCCACTTGACATGATCCTCTGTCTCCATAGCCTCTTTGTAGCAAGAAGGCTCACCGGCATATGTTAGCATAACAAAATCTAAATCTGGAACATATCTATCATGTAGATGTGAGACACATGCATAACGTCTCAATGTTTGCTGAACAGGAGCATGTGCAGACTAATCTGAATGGACATTCTCTTGAACATCCCTATGTGCAACATTTTTATGCATGCTAACTGGAGGACTAGTATCCTCAAACACCGCTCTTCTCACTTCAACCTCCTTAATGGGTTGTTTATGCATTTTAGACTCATTAAAAATGACATCACTACTTTTGATCATTGACCATGTTTCAGGATCCCATAAACGATATTGAAATTGTCCTTCTCGACCATATCCAAGAAAAATGCATTTCTTTGACTTATGGTCCAACTTTTGTCTAAGATTCTTGGGTATATGAACATATGCTTCACACCCAAAAACTCGAAGATGCTCATAATATGGTGGCTTCCCTCTCCATAACTCTTGTGCCACTTTCAGACCTTTGGCAGTACCAGGTGAAAGATTAATCACATGAACTGCAGTCAATAATGCTTCTACCCAAAAACCTTTGAGAGGTTTGCATGATGCAACATACTACTCTATCTTGAATAGTTCAATTCATCCTCTCAACTGCACCATTCTGTACTGGGGTATAAGGAGTTGTAAACTCTCTACGAATCCCTCTAGACTGACAGAAAAGGCTGAATTCATGTGAGGTATACTCACCCCCATTATTTGAATGTAAAGCCTTAAGCTTAGTTCCTTTTTCAGTGTCAACTGAAGCAAGCCATTTTCTGAAAGTAGGGAATACCTCATCCTTTGATTTGATAGGATATACCTAGACTTTTCTAGTAGCATCAAAGTGACCATTTAAAGAGAACCACCTACAGACCTAGTGGGCATAGGCCCACACACATATGTATGAACGAGATCTAAAGGCTGAATTGAAGAGTCAATGTGCATTCTATGCACATTTCTGGTTTGCTTTCCATACTAACGGTGCTCACAAAATGAAAAATCAGAGAAAGATAATACAGGTAACTAGCCAGAACAAGAAAGATTTTCCATTCCACTACGAGATATATGACCCAAACGACCATGCCAAATACAAGCCATAGGGTGTTCAGTAACAGCTAACAAGTGTTCTTTCTGTGATACAAATAAAGGATAAAGTGAGCCAACTTGGCTTCCTTTTGCAATAACCATATTGCCGTTTGATATACGAAAGGACTGAGCATAGAAGACCACCTTGTAACCAAGGTCATCAAGTTGACCAACTGACATCAAACTCCATGATAACTGAGGTACATGGCGTACATTATGCATAGTCAATTTTTAACCATCAATGAACTGCACAACCACATCTCCAATCCCCACAACATCACACTGGTAAGAGTCACAAAGTCTCATGGTACCAAGAGACTTTGCCGCATAATTAGAGAACCATTCTCTATGTGGTGTCACATGGAAAGAAGCACCAGAATCTAGCACCCAGGTGTGGGAAAGAGAATCAGCCATAAGCGCCTCAGTTGGCACAGTACTATCAAGTATCAACACATTAGCATCATCAGAAATAACATTAATTTCTTCAATCTTCAGAGTCGAAGTAGATGGTGTAGGTAATTGTTTAACATGCCCATCAACATTTTGTCCTTTACCTTTAGCATTCTTTAATGCATAACAATCTTTCTTCATGTGTCCTTTCTTATGACAATAATGGCATTCGATATCCCTCTTCCTTGATTTACTTCTACTCTTATTCCGTTGACCATTCTTTTCCTTGTTCTTGCTCTTGCCATGTTGCTGATTCTTTCCTTGGTAAGAATCACGAACATTATATGCATCTCCACTCTAAGTGCCAGCCATAGATTTTCTACAAATCTCCTCACTCAAGAGTGCTCCACATATGTCATCATACACAAGTTTACCACCAAGTGCACTGTTGCTAATAGCTGTGCAAAATGTATCCCATGATTGCGTAACAACAATACTGCTTTCATTTCATTATCCATATCCATTTTCTGAGCCTGTAACTGGGAGAATATAGCATCAAACTCATTCAGATGAGCAGCAATAGTATCTGTGTCCTTCATACGAAGGTCATATAATTTTCTCATTAGATACACTTTATTTGATGCCGTCTGTTTTTCATATGTATTGCATAACTTCTTCCAAAGCTCCTCTGCACTTTCATAGTCTAATACTATAAAGTAACCATTATCTGCCAGGTGTAAGTGAATGATAAACGTGGCCATTTCATCCAACTCATCCCAATCATCTTCATCCATGTCAGCAGGCTTCTTTGAAATCCCATTTACTGGCTTCCATTGCCTCCTTTGAATCAGCACATCTTTAATCTGATTCTTCCATAGAGCAAAGTTTGTGCCATCAAATTTTCGGATCTCAAAATGATCTTTGCCCTGCAAGTTATAGGTCCTCCTCGGAACACTATCACTAGACCCTAATCCACCGGATGTGCCTGAGACCTTTGATGCCATGATGGTAGAGAACTGAATAGAATGATAATGGAGCTAGAAGAGTCCAAACACCAACGAATAAGTTTATTAAGGAGTAAATCGACCACTGTATAGTTGAAAAAACCAAAAATCTGGAAAAAAATTTGCCAGAGTATCCTCTGCAAAATGAGCGTATGAACAGTGTTAAAATATCATAAAACTGCAAGTACTGACATGTTTTCTTGCATAGTGAATCACTGACTCCATTGCATATAATCAGTTACCCAATAGAAGCCAACTAGGCTTATCGAGCACCTATGAACAGTTATCATACATCTCCTATGGTGAGGCTGGGTAAGTCTTCCACCTGCATCACCGAAGAGCCCCGACATCTGGGTGTCTCCTAGTTAAGAAAACCTCACCACGAGCCTCTTTTTCAAATGTAAAAGGCTTTATGCAAAAAACGTAACCGCTATATTAATGACCACATGGACGTACATAAGCGGTATCCACAGAAGCATACATGGTGTGTATGTGCTCAATATATGCAGTAAAATGACACTAAAAGGCTAAATGCATAGCCCAAAAGCTAGCCAACAACACGTGCAAAGTGTCTCTCATCCAAAATGGCTCCAAAAGACACCCAAAAATTGCTTCAAAAGTAGGCTTTGAAAGCAAAGAATGAAGCTTTGAGGGACCAAAACATGTTCAAGGTAATGTCAACCTTAGTCTTTCCCCTTCTTCAGACACCACAAGAGTGTAGCTTAGTGGCAAGAGATTGCCACGGTTAAGCGAGCTCAGGGGGGAATAGTACGGGGATGGGTGACCTCCCGAGAAGTACCGAGAACCTTTATATTCCTTGATCATTGAGGTCCTCCCTTGCACGTAGTCAACGGTGACTTTGGTGAATCGGATGACAAGGTATGCAAAGGTCTATGCCTTGGTCGCCGCCTTAGTCGAAAGCCTTTGGGGGGGGGGGGGGGTGCTCGCTTTGCTCGCACAAAAGGAACAAAGCTTTTGCCTTGAAATGCTCTAATACTAGTAAAGTGCTTCGACGGCGATGCACAACAATGCGCTCTCCTTCTCGCAAGCTTTACGATGATATCCTCAAAGAGTAGAAAACTAAGCTCCTAAGGCCGCACATGATGCTCTGCACAGTGACTGCAAAACATGCAAAAAACACAGTACAGAGGGATCATGAAGATAGACTTCTTAGGTCTTACAAATGCGGTCGAACTTAAAGTTTGTGACTGACCAAGCCATTATATGTTTTATTAAAGAACATATAGAAGGGAGTGTCTGGTGGCCATTTGGCCTTTCACATGGACACTAATGGTAACACACGAAGATAAGCTTTTGCACGATCTTGAGCTTTCTTTAAGTTTTCTTTAGCTGTCTTTAACTTAAAGTTCATGCCTTCAAGGAATTCTTGAGCTGCTTGAACTCATTCATTTTGAAGTCCTACTACATACGGAGACCTAGGCTGGAACCCATACATCAACATGAGTGGACTAAATTTAGTTGATGAATTCTTGGCACTGTTATAGGCAAATTCAGCTAAGGGAAGGTAGTCTTCCCAATCAGTCTATTTGGAAGTAACATAAGCTCTAAGTATGTCTTCCAAAATGTGTTATTGACTTTCTCGGTCTATCGATCCATCTAGGGATGTTTAGTCGTACTTAAACTTAGTTTAGTTTCAAGTCTACTAAAGACTCCTCACCAAAAATGACTTGTAAATTGAGCATCTCGATCAGAAACTATGTCTATTGGAAGACCGTTGAGTCTCTAAAGCTGATTTACAAATATTTTTGCAAGTTCTTGAGTCTTATATGTAGTCTTGACCGGAATAAATTGAGCAAGTTTATTTGATTGATTAACTACAACCCAGACTGAATCGAAGCCTTTTTGAGTGCGGGGTAACCCTGAAATGAAATCCATGGAGATACTTTCCCATTTACCTTTGGGAATCTCCAAAGGATGCAACAATCCTCCAACTTTAATTCATTCAAACTTATTGACTTGACATTTTTGGCACTTGGATACATAGTTTTGCACATCTTGATGTAAATTAGGCCAATAAAAATGTCGTTTGACTAATTCATAGGTTTGGTTAATACGAGAATGTCCAACACTTGGAGCATCGTGGCATTCGAAAAGTACTTGATTTTGTATCTGAAAGACTTGGGGCACAAATCTTACCTTTATAAAGAGAATATTCATCCTGGAGAGAATAGAGTTAAAATTTTCCCTCAAAAGTACTTGCTTCATTTGTTTGAGCTTGTCTAGATGCCTTCCATGCTTGTCTGTAGCTTGGATCTTCTTTACAGCTTCCTTTCAAAGTTGAAATAAATTCACTTTGAATTTGTACAAAAATCAGTTTGTTCAGCATAGGCATCCGACTTAAGGAGTCTGCCACTGCATTGAACTTTCCTTTATTGTACCTTAGTACATAATCGAACTCTTGTAATTGTTCAGCCCATCTAGCTTTTCGACCTCTTAAATCTGTTTGGTTCGCAAACCACTTGATGCTCTCTTGATCAAAGACTATGGTTAACTTTGATCCATAGAGGTAATGGCATCATTTCTTTAGAGCATTTATTATAGCAAACATCTCTCGTTCATAGGTAGAATAGTTTTGTTGAGCAAGACTTAGCTTTCTACTTTCGAAAGCTATTGGTCGACCTTCTTGGCTAAGTATTGCTCCTAGTGCAGATGAACTTGCATCTATTTCTAATTGCAAAGGCTTATTTGTATCTATGATTTGTAGAACCGTGGCCGAAGCTAAAGCAAGTTTAAGCTCTTGAAAACTTCTTGCTTGCTCCTCTTTCCAAGTAATCTTCTGATGCTTCCCTTTGAGCTGTTTTGTCAAAGGTACTACTATCTTGGCATACCCAGCCACAAACTTTTGATAATATCCTGCCAATCTAAGAAAACTTTTTGGTTCTCGAATCTTGGGCTCATGCCATTCAAGAATCACTTTGACCTTATCCACGTCTACTTTGATTCCTTCCACGGTAATAATATGGCCTAAATACTTTACTTAGCTTAGTGGCAAGAGATTACCACGATTAAACGAGCTCCAAGGGGAACAATACTGGGATGGGTGACCTCTCGGGAAGTATTGGGAACCTCTATCTTCCTTGATTGTTGACGTCCTCCCTCGCATGCAACCAACACTGCCAACGGTGACTTTGGTGACCTGGACGGCAAGGTATGCCAAGGTCTATGCCTTGGTCACCACCTTAGTCATAAGCCTTAGAGAAAGCCTTGGGTGGCCAGGCAAGTGCTAGCTTCACTCACATAGAAGTAACAAAGCTTTGATATGAAGAATGGCTCTGATACCAATCAACAGAGTTTCCACAATACCAGTTTACGGATGAATGTGTACTCACCTCCTGGCCACATGCCTCTATATATAGTTGTTCGAATAAAAAAGGACCACAAATGTAAGTAAAGTCCACAAGTGCATGTGCAATCTCCTCCACTCCTTTGATACCTTGCACTAGAGTCCATTAGTGATGGTTGTACTTGCCACTCGAGTTAAGTCCCTCTAGACTCAAGTTAACTCACAATAACTTGAGTCAGAAGGATCTCAAGCTACTTGGGCAAAACTCTCTCCCCATGCGCCCCATAGGGATTGAACCCAAGACCTCGTCCTTCACACTCTTGAGACTTAACCACTAGGCTAAGTGGATCACTTGAATACGAGAGCACATGGACTTATGCTTGAATCTATTCTTGAGATCTTTAGTCTTATGCACGAGTGACCAAACGGTGTCCGATTTCAGATATTTCTGATGTGGTCAAACCCCTAGACCACAGACTTACTTTATTACAGGGATCTTGTAATCAAAACTGTATTTCTAAAATCTTGTTCAAGTCTAGTGAGAGAGCACAATCTAGTGACCTCCTGACATTTTGGCAAGACTACCTTCATTTAATCCTATGCAATGTTCCTCTAATCTCTCACAATGAAAAAAAAATAGATGTGATCATAGAAATGGTATTTACAGCAACAAAAAAAAAGAAATCATGAAAATATTAGCTATAATATAGAAGCTTATGAAATAAAACTTATCTTATGAATCTCAAGATCTAAAATCCCATACAAAATTAAGAGCTTTTGGATAAGACTCACCTTCCCAAGCATCTCTGAGCAATCTCAATCTCATTCACATTCATGCTCTCACTCATAATCTCAAACATACGATTACACATTTGTGGTCGCAATATCAATCAGACTCTCACTCTCAATCACATTCCCACAAAATGGAAAATTATTCCCACAAAAGAAATCTAATCTCAATCTTGGCCTCATCATCTTCATCTTCATCATCGACCCTTTGTCCTCCACATTCAATTCATCATCACTATCATAGACCTGCAAAACCATCTCCATTTGAAAATATCATGAGCAATATATAAATAAATAAATAAATTTAAAAAGAACATAATCTTATGTGTGACATCAATTGTTGTTCTTGAAAGAAAATCAAATGCATGTTTGGTGAAGGGAACTAATCCAAAATAGATAGCAACATCAGTTCTCTAAGCACGCACATATTTATCTCATTAAAGGCTTAACATATCTTATGGAAAAGGATCAACTTGGATATTGAAAGAACGCCAAAAGAGTGCCAAAATCGATGAGAATATCATTACTTCAAGTCATACATTCCACATCTCCTAAATATCTTTAGCACGTCTATTAGAAAGTTGGACAATCCCTATTTTGTAACCATCCAAGCTATTTATAGTGTTAGGAGTCTGTCATAATTCAGTTTATGGCCAATTCAACTAAGAGAAACAAGGACAAAACAGCCTTGATAAATTCGGACTCATGTCTACAAATTTGGATTCAAAAGAAACCTAGAGAACAACACCACATCTTTTATTATCAATTGAATGCACAAAGATAAGTGAGTCATTAGGGTTGTAGGGATATATCAAGCAGAGGGAAAAACCACTTAGAGAGGGGAAAAAGTGCATGGCGATCTTAAGTGTGTTCACACACATCACTATCAAAATATATTAACATCAAGCAATATCGAGGCCCATAATTCTTAGGGTAGTCCCGCTTATAAGAGGATGGAAAATCACCTTTAATGATGATGATTAGTCACTAGTGTTGTCTCGATAGAGGATAAATGCAAAATCATAACTACGTAATGGTGAATGATGGGAAGTTGGCATCAGTTTCTATTGGATTTATGATTTCAAAGTTTGCAAAATAAATTTCGAATGATATATGTGGGCAATGTGCATCACATCTTCCACCGTAGTTTTACATCTTAAATTGACACTTGTTTGTGGGTGAAGTACTTAAGCCTTTTGACCATCGCAATTTTCTCACAAAAAGCAAGGAGCCTTAAGAGGAAATGCACTAAGTTACTTCACTAGAGGAGTTACATAATCTATGAGTGGGTGCTAAAACTATGTCGCACATTCAAATAACAATTGAATCATGTAGATCATAATTGCAAAAGGCCACTTTATGACAACATGGTTGTTATAAAATACAATTTTTATGTGATTGGTCTAGGGTTAAAATAATTCATGGAGTTGGAAGATAAGGAGGCAACAACAGAGCGACATAAAAGAGAAATGTGTATGATGACATAAAAGAGCTACACCAAGAGCAAGGCAAGCATGCACATGGGTGCACACATACATGCATGCACACACTCATGATTAGGCCAGGAATAGAATCTTCAAGTAGCTCACTATATTGCAAAAGTCTAGCACAAAAGCTCACAAGTATTTTTAGCTCTCTAAGCTCACTCCAAACAAGTTTCCCTAATAGATGAGAGCTCCTTCACCTATATAGACTTTCTGAGAGCTCTGTCCACATTGTAGTGTTTGGCCTAACTTTAAGAATAGCTTCCACTGGCTATTTGAAGGTCAAGACAATGTCAAAAAAATTTGAAATTTGATATGGCTATTCTACTTGTGCCTATGAAGTTTGAGTAGTAGTCATCTTTTACATTATAGACCCATGTAAAAAATGTACATTTTTACATGTATTTTGGGTGAAAATGAAAAAAAAAACATAGATTTGTGATGGGAAAAATTAGTAGAACCTTTTCTTGTTTACATCCATGTTTGTGCTTCTCTTTTATCACATTCTTCATCCTTTGATTGAGCATTGACCACTTTGACTTGGCAACTTTTAGGCCAACTTTTGAGCTTCCTCCAACACTCCCCCCTCCCTACTTTCTATCCTGCAAAATATATGTATTTGCAATGTCTAGGATGAGTTTGGGCATTGATGCACAGATGTAAGGTGATGAATATTGTCATGATAGAACAATAGTGCACTTCCAAAACCTCTTAAAGAGGTAGATTGTATCTTTTGGAGACTATTTTTTATCTTTTTAATGTTTTTGTGTGCCCTTGAAATGAAAAACAAATGATGTGCAAAGAGAAAATAAAAATGACGCAAGGGTGTGCATGAGTGATTGGTGACCCTTCGGAAATGAAATAAAAGATGGATGAAAAGTGAAAATAAGTTGGATTGGGATTGAAGGGTTATGCATGTTGTGGTAATTAAAAAAGAAATTAAATCTACTTCCACAACTTAAAAATAAAAGAAAATTTTATTATAAGCTGATTGTGGAAGTATTCATAAGGATACTAATTAATGCAATGTATGGGTATCACGCAAGTGTGTGATGCATGGCCTTGTAGGGTGGCCTATGAATGCAACTTTAGATGCCCATTATTGAAAGCATATGTGAAAGATGCAAGTCTTGAGCGGTATTCCCAAGGGTTATCCAATCAAGAGGATGCCTAATCCCAAGGGATGGTTATTTTTTTCTTAAATATTGAAAATGCATATGATACAAAAGGTAGGAAATATTTCTCCTTATGCTATATGGCCTTCCATTTCCGTTGGTTGGAGTAGATTAGAAGGTAGAGACCATGAGAACTCATTTTTCACAAGCTTGTAATGAATCAACATAGATGTAGTGTGCATCTTTAAGAGTTGCACTAGTTGATATTCTTTGATGATAACCATGAACTATGTTGATGTAGATGATCTTGAGGGTGTCGTCAACATCCCTTCCCTCACAATCTCATAATCACATAGAAATTGGTGCACATACTTGGTGCAATTAGGAGTTCGAAACAACTTCTCTATGTGGCATCAAAATTTTAATTTGAGCTCAGATTGGCCTCCGAACACACTAGCATAGCAATTTCGTCCTTTTGTGTCAAACATATATACATGTTTCAATTCACTAGTACAAGCATTTCAAAGTATGCTACATGTCTAGTATAGCTTGACATGGCATTCCAGTTCAACATTTTGAAGTAAGGTCAATTTTTCGCATCAGGGTATTTAGTCACTCACCATGGCTGAAAGCAATGATGTATTCCATATGTTGGATGTTTAGGATAAATTGCATGGTTCTAATTACCCATTGTGGGCATATATGATACATCATGTATTGGTAGGAAAAGGCTATGGAATATTGTGTAGGGCATTCAAAAACATCCTACTACATCAACAAATATAGTTATTGAAGGTGATGCAAATGGTGTTGAAGATTATGATCTTCATTTTCTTGGTTGTGTTGCAGTTCTTGTTGCACCTACTATAGAGCAACTTTGTTGGGATGATAGAGATGCCCAATTACATGCATTGATAGTTTTGTTTGTCATGTGTGCCATTATCCCTCACATTTGCTCCTCCAAGTCAAGATGCTTGGGATACTCTTACAACATTATAACAACAAAGAAATGAGGCTACATCCAGAAACACTTGGAGAGTGAGCATATAAATGAAAGAAATTAAATGGACAATTTTGGAACAAAGATCAAAGATTGGAAGGAGAAGCTGATTTTCACTAATGAAATCTTGCCAGATATTTCACTTGTGCAGACTATCCTTATCAGTTTTTGAGTCTCATATCATAGTTTTGGTTATACTCTTCATTTGATTATTAAAAAAAATCCAAATGCCTTAACATTTGAGGATTTAGTCTTTGCTTTTTCGCAAGAAATTAGTCTGAGCATAAGAGGTCAATTATGCATGTTGCAAATCAAGTTTTCTTAGCCAGTCAGAAGGGCAAAGGTAAATGGATCTCATCTATTAGTAAGCAAAAATATGCTAATGCTACACAATCAAAGATGGAAGACAAATATGACAAGAAAACAGAAAAGCATAAATAGTTTTGCAAGTATTGTAAGGCAAATGATTTCTCTCAGCTCCGAACTCAAAATATGGTCAATAGCGGGTTCTTTTTGAAGCTCTCAACGAGACACATCCAATGCTGCTACTCTAATCAGATTTTGACAAACATGCTTCAAGTTATGGAAAAAAAAAACTTGGGTATGCAACTCACCTATCTTAGCACTCACCTCCTCAAGCTTCACACACACATTACACACTTCAGAAAAGCAATGAAATGGGTAGATAACACTTCCATGCACTCAATTCAAGCTACAATCACACATGCAAGCTCACGAGCAAGGAGATACAAGAGGAAGAAGAGGCAAATTCAAAAATCTCAGTTCTCCTTTACTCACAATGGCAAAAAAGTCTTTTACAAGTGTCACCAAGTGACTTATATACATGTGCCCTAAAAATGATCCTTTCACACAAGAGACTGACACTTTTATTGGAAAACTCTAATCTCCTACTATGTTACAAGGATTATGATATGATGTTTGGGATTTATGCATACAAAGGACTCCTCTAGTGCATTTACATGGCTTCATGAGGTTTTCATAGACATTTGAACAAGAAAATTGATGCCCATAATTGAAAATTTTTGGGGGCTCCTTTTCTGTGTCCCTTTTCTCTGCAACACTCTCCCCCTCTTTGTCTTTGTCGTCCCTTGACAGGCTTTGCTGTGATAATTTGGGCTGCCATGAATGCGTCTAGTGACTAAGAATGTGATTGTCTTAGTCACATGCTTCAACTTTTCAACCTCTACCTCTTTCTAACTTTTGGCCTTCGGATAAATCTTTGTTCCCACACAGCTGGCCCTGTTGTATTGTTGAAGCCTATTTACTTTTTTTCCACTGCTCGCACCTAATGGCTAAGAATGTTACTATCTTAGTCACTCTTTTTCACTTTTCAGCCTCTAATTGTTGGAAGGATCTTGTTTACTTCTTTGTTTGCATTCCTCCAACCCTATTGCATTGCTGAGGCTTGTTTATTTCTTCTCACTACAGGCATCCAATGGCTAAGAATGTGACTATCTTAGTCACCCTCTTCAACTTTTCAGTCTCTACCCCTTTCCAACTTTTGGTCTTTGAATAAATCTTTGTTTTCACTCTTTGCGACCTCCTCTTTTGTGTTGCAGCCTAATGCATGCCCCTATGGGGCTTTGGGTAGAGCGTGGTGCTTCCTATTGAGCAATTTTTCTTTTTTATTTTCTTCCTCTTCATCTTTTACTTGATTCTCCTATCTCTCCTTCCACACGTCCCCCCTCCTGAACTCTGTCGTCCCCGACAAGCTTTGGAAGTTGACATAAGTATGTCTTGTATACCTTTTGCTTTGTATCATTTAGCAAATCTTCTTAACGTATCATTAACTACTTCCATTGTTTTGACTTGACTCCATCGTGGGGTGCTTGTCTAGGGTCGGCAAAAAAACTTAATTCATATGCTAGCAGCCATGCGTTTAGGTTACTAAACATCTTTAGGAATATTTCTGAATCTATCTCGAAGAAGCTTGTGACGAATGCTTCTTTGAAAGTCTGCATATAAGTGCTGGGCAAAAACATTAGTCTAGAATAGTAGGCCATGATAGTGAGTCAGCTTGGCATGATAGAAAGGTCAAAGACTAGAATCTCTGTTCCTTGATTTATACCAATGATGTTCAAAGATGCGTATTCTGTGTGCTTGAAGACTTTTAGTGCTATTAGTATCATGCTAAGTATTTTATTCATTAATTTGATAATGAGATCAAGGACCTTGGCATATCGAGATAACCAAAATTTGATTGTTCTCACCATGTACTCTTCAGTGGGGAGGTAGTTATGCAGCGAGCTTGGTAGTAAAGGAAAATTTAGCCACTGTTTATTTATTTTACCTTGACTTTGCAAGTCCCAAAATTTTGGCCAATATCATCAATGTGGCACAAGACAAAATGATGGATTGACTTGGAGTAAATATGGTGCATCTTGCGAGTGCACCCGCAAGGTTGGCTTTTCTCAATAAAATTTCTTCTCCAAATAGGATCGGCGGCTTCAAACTCTTGTTGAGTATAATTAAAAGTTTTTGCCTTGAAGTTGAGCTGCATGTCCAGATCCTTCCTTGTGGTCTTTTTGATGTATCTTCGGGTCCGCTCTTTCATGATTTCATAAGAGAGGTTGAAGGACTTCATTATCTCATCTAAATCCTTGCTTTTGAGCCGAGCCTCTTTCATGACTTTCACTACCTCATTTTCAAAATTTTCTATGAGACGAGACACTAGTAGTGCCTTTTCTTTCTGACTTAGTTCTGCAGTATATGGCATTGGATGGTCATCATATTCGTCTATAGTCGGCTCCCTTATTGGTGAATGAACTATTGGGGGAGAAAGAGGGCATACCTCAGTCTCATCAGTAGCCATTTTGGATGGTTGCACTATTGGTGTCCCCAAGTTCTTTGCTTGTTCCAATTGTGCTCTAAGCTCTGCTATGATTTGATCTTTCCATTCATGGTGTATTTTACTAGCCTTGAGCTCGTCTTCAACTGTTGCCTTAGCTTCACAAATGATCCTCACTTGATCGGCATCTTGAATGCATTACTCTATGTATTTTTGCACTACCTCTCTCCACTTGAGTTCTAGTGTTTTGTTGTCCACTGTATATTTTGCTTCTAATTCAACCTATTTCCTTTGCTCTTGTTTTAGTTGATCTTCCATTTCTAACAACTTTGCCTTTAGTTCCTATATTCCTTCTCCTTCTATGATAGTGCTTTCGAAGGGTTGATTTAATAGAATGGAGTTCATTAACTTTGTTGCTTGTACGAAGGTTGTCCGCTTCATCCAATAATAACTTGCTATGATTGGTCATTCACACTTTCTCCGCGTCATACATTTGCTGTTGCTTTTTCAATGTCTTTACTTCCATTTGAAGTTTTGAAAAGATATAATTACCTCTATTAGTTTTTCTTTAAGCAACAAGTTCTCCTCCTATAGATGATTGCATTCTTCAGTCTTTGTCACCAATTGAGTTGTTTTCTGTGTGAGTTCCTACTGAGTGCAAATATTCTTGGCCGAGAGCTCTTCACTCATGATCTGGAATTGGCTTTTGGCTTCAAAGAGTTCTACTTTTGCTATATCTTCTTCCATCAATATGTTTTGGGTAGTCATGGCTATGTCAATCATATTTTTGACTATTGGCTTTAGTTGATGCACATCCACATTAAGCCATGGTTGTGATATAATGGGTTCTTCACCCATTTGCACATCTTTGCCTTGTGCAATGTGTAGCATTTCTTGATGTGGTTGCCTGATATGTAGTTGTATTCTTGGCTCAACCCTTTCAATTGTGGTTGTGGTTGTATCTTGAGCCTCTAATTCTTTAGATGGTACATTCTAAGAGTCAACTAGCACATCCAAGGGTGATGGTTCAACAACCACTCAGATTGGTATGGTAAGTCCTAGCTCTTCCGGTACTTATCGATAGCTTGTGCTTACTCGTGGTGTGTGTCTATTATGGACCTGGGAGGTGATACCTCCTTGAGCAATACCATTGTTTGTTCATTCATTTGGATGGTGTGTGTCCTTCCTTGTTGTCCTTCAGTCATAGGCTGGGATTGTTCCCTGTGCAAAGTTTCCTTTTCCGCGATTCTATTATTGATTCAACTCATCCAATGCCTCTCCCACATGCTCATCCATGTGTATATTAGTATTGAGTGTATCATTATCTTGGGATGATTCATCTTATGAGCTTGAATAATTTAAACCCAGTTCTTTGTACCTGTCTACTTGTGATACACTTTTGCCTGCTTGTGAGGGCCTTTGTTGCTTACTTGACGGGTAGTATTGGTGACCTTGTTCTGTAAGGTTTGCTTGACCTCTCGTATAAGCATGTGTTGCTTCTAATGTTGTAGAGAGGTCCCTTTTCATAATGACTGGTGATGTTATTAATGGGACCTTTGGAAGTTCATGTGTTCTCTTTGATTGCGGAGTTTCGAATGCCTCTGTGGCTCGAGCCCATTTTGCACCTCTCATGGTGGTTCGTGAGCTACTGCCAACTTCTTCCACTATGGTAACACCTTTCTTTTTCTTGGGTACAATGGCAATCTTTACATATTTTGAAATTTCAACTGTTGAAATCATAGATCGCAAGCATTGTTTCATGTCTAAGGCCTGATAGATAAGTAAAGTTAAAGCAGAGCTCACACTTAAAAACTTCTTATGTCCCCACTACTTTTTGTCTTCGAAGATCTGCTCTAGACATACGCGGTCAAATTGATTTGGTTACCAATTTGTTTGAATGCATGGGACAACAATTGGACTACCACTTTCTGTGGGGCTATGTAGTGGTGCATATTTGGAAAACAAAAATGTTGATGCATAAGCCGTACTACTTCTTCAATGTCAACTCTATTAATGTCCAAGAAGGTCCTTTTCTTAGCCTCATGACTTTTATCCTTTAGATCAGTGAGACCATCCTTGGTCCAGGCGAATGCTGCCTTGATTACCTCATGAGTGAATCTAATAGTCTGTGACTCCCCATCTCTATCTAATACCATAGCTTCTGGGATGGATGGCTTGTCAAGCGTTGGGTGTAGAGTATTCATTATTTGTGTACATCTTTGGAAGTCTGGTTTGTAGATTGGAAGTTGCAAGTAAGCTTCTATTCAAGCTTGTGTCTATACTTCCACTGTCCTTGGCATGTCATGCAAGATTCTAAAGTCTTGAGTCATTACTGGAAATTGATGCTCTCTATCCATGATTTTAATGGTGATGAGAAACAAATGTTTGTTGATATACTTAGGTAGTGATGTGTATGAACACTCTAAGACCGCCGAGGCACTTTTTTCCCTCTTTAGGAGGTTTCTTTTCCCCTGGCTTCTATATACGCCTATTGCCCTAATGGGCTACTTATCTTTTTGTACATTCTCTAGTAATACATTCAGTATTGTGTGTTGTGCTCCAAGCTTCTTCTCCTTCCTTGTGTTGTTCACGTGCTTCCGCAAACGTCTATCTCCAACAATTGGTATCAGAGCAAGTCGTCGCTTCATCTAGGGCGCTGCCGACACTCCTCCAGTTGTAGTCTTAGAATCACACGAATTTGGGTGAGCATACTCAACGTGTTTCTGATATCAAAAGATCTTTGCTCTGTGGTGCCGAAATTGCGATCTGAGCTCGTTTCAGCCTCTGAATGCACTATCATAGTGCTCGTGCAAGCTATTTCATCTTTTTGTGCCAAAGATATATACCAGTTTTTGTTCGCCAGTATAAGCATCTCGAAGTCTGCTACAAGTCTAGCAGAATTCGTCTGGGCAACTTTGTTCAACTTTTTGAGATACAAACAATTTTCTACATCAAGGTATTCTAGTCACCGGCCATGGCTAAAACCAGTGATGTATTCTGTATGTTGGCTATCGAGGATAAGTTGGATGCTACCAACTCCTGTTATGGGCTTATATGATGCGACATGTGTTGGTTGCAAAAGGACTGTGGAACATTGTGTAGGGTGTCAAAAAATGTCCTATCACACCTGCAACTGTTACAACTACAGGTACTGAAGTTGATGCAAAAGGTGTCGAAGATGATGATATTCTACATATTCCTGTTCATGCTTCGATTTCTACTGCACCTACTACAAAGCAAATTTGCTGGGATGGCATAGATGCCAAGGCACATGCATTAATAGCTTTGTTTGTCAAATGTGCCATTATTCCTCACATTCGCTCTTGCAGAATAGCTAAGGATGCTTGGGATACACTTACCACATTGTACCAAGCTAGGAATGAGGCTCGTGTTGCTTACCGCCGAAAATAGTTGGAGAGTGAGCACATGAATGAAGGTGATTCTATGGACAGTTTCCCAACAAAGATCAATGACTTGAAGGAATAGTTGATTTTTGCTGATGAGGTTATACCAGATAGCTCACTTGTGTAGACCGTTCTGAATGGTCTTCCTGATTCATATCAGAGTTTTGCTTCTACTCTTGGGTTGATGATGAAAGGCAATCCAAATGCCTTATCATTTGAGGAGTTAGTCTCTGTTGTATTGCAGGAAGATCAGTCCAGGCAGAACATGTCCATTATGCGAGTTGCAGATCAAGCTTTCCTGGCTAGTCAGAAGGGCAAAGGAAAATGGAGCTCTTCAACTAGTAAGCAAAAATCTGCTAATTCTGCACATTCGAAGGAAGATAAAGATGAGAAGAAATCAAAAAAGCTGAAATTGTTCTGTAAGTATTGTAAAGGGAATGATCATATCATAAAGAACTGTCCAAAACTCGCTGCTAAAGAGGCAAAGAAGAAAGAGGCTGGAATGGTTGTTGCAGAGGCCTCTACACCAAAAATAGAGTCTTCTAATCTTGTGCAGGAAGAAGAACGGGCGTTTACTACTGTCTGCAGTTTTGATCCATCTTCTCATGAGCAGTGCATGTCTGCAATAGACTTAGATGTTTGGTATTTTGACAGTGGGGCGACCAAACATATTACCTCGCAGCGCAGTTTCTTCTCTTCACTCGAGCCTGCCCCTACACGGAATGCTGTTACATGTGCCAACAACTCCTCTTATCCTATTATGGGAGTTGGTAAGATCATTTTGACTACTACTGATGGTAGTTCTTTCACTTTGTCAGATGTTTTATTTGTGCCAAGGATCAAGAAGAACCTCTTATCAGTTTCTGCATTAGCCAAGATTGGCTTGATTGTGAAATTTGTTGATGAGAGGTGTACAGTTCATGATCTATCAAGTGGCGACGTGATTATTGCTTCTGACATTTTATGTCGTGGGTTGTATAAACTCATAGACTATGAAAGATCTGTAAGTGATTCGGCATGTGCAGTACATGATTCTCAAGCTATGTCAGATGCAAAGCTTTGGCATGCATGCTTTGGTCATCTGAATTTCGCTAGTTTGCTACACCTACAGAAATCTGAAATGGTGTCCTCTTTGCCCAAACTTGAGGCACCTGGAAAACATGTTTGTGAAGGTTGTATTTTGGGCAAAATACAACGTTCCTCATTTCCAAAAGATGGTTCAATTCGGGCTACTCAGAAATTGTAGCTTGTACATAGTGATGTATGTGGTCCTATGCAGACACCTTCTTTTGGAAATTATCTTTACTTCATGACTTTCATTGATGATTTTTCCAGGCATGCATGGGTATATCCATTGAAAGCAAAGTCCGAAGTGTTCATGTGCTTCAAAAAATTTTTGGTTTTGACTGAAAATCTATCAGCATGTAAAATGGGCACCCTCCGTTCAGATCGAGGGGGGGAATATATATCTTCTGATTTTAATGCATTTTTGGCTAAACGTGGGATAAAACACCAGTGTACAGTGCCGTATACACCTCAATGAAATGGAGTTGCTGAACGAAAGAACAGGTCTCTCATGGAGATGGCGAGGTGTATGGTCAAGAGTCAGGCTTTAGCACATAGTTTCTGGCTTGAGGCTGTCATGTGTGCAATATATGTACTGAACACGTGTTTTTGGTTGTTTGGCATACGCATTAGTGCCCGAACAACATTGCAAAAAATTGGATGATAACGCAGTAAAATGTATTTTTGTTGGGTACAGTTATGAAGGTAAAGGCTATCGTCTGTATCATCCATAGACTAAACGCATTCTAGTTAGTTGTGATGTTATTTTTGTGGAGGATGCTATTCAGCCATTGCTTTCATGTACTAAGGAGACATCTGTTAGCTCCAAAGACATGTATGATACTTTGCTGCCTCTTTTTACAAGTGGACAGTCTAGTGCTCATCCTAGTGAGGCAACGTCTCAGACTTTGAAAGTTTCGTGTGATGATGCAGATCATTCCATTTCTGATGCAGATTTACATGATGCACTTATTGATGAGAGAGCTGATATTGACCAGGCAAGAACTATGCCAAAATGGTTGGTGGAGACTTTGCGTGATAGCAAATTAGATGCACCTCTGTCATATCGTACTCGATCAGGCTCTCATAGTGCCTCTTTTGCATCAGATTGCTATGCTATGGCTGCATCTAGTCTCTATGATGAGACTGAGCCTGTTTCGTTTGATGAAGCACAAAATTCAGAAAATTGGATGCCTGCTATGCGATCTGAATATGATGCAATAATGAAGAATGGTACTTGGTCTTTATGTGAATTGCCTCTTGGCAAGAAGGCCATTGGCACTAAGTGGGTATACAAGTTGAAGCGTAAACCTGATGGTACAGTTGACATGTATAAAGGCTAGGCTTGTTGCAGAGGATTATGCACAAGAAAGAGGCATTGATTTTGATGAGACCTTTGCACCTACATGTCGTATGACTACTGTTCGGAGCATCTGTGCACTTGCAGTCCATCATGGTTGGAATGTACATCAGTTGGACATTAAAACTGCATTTCTAAATGGTGACTTGCATGAAGAAGTGTATGTTTTTCAGCCCCGTGGCTTTGTGCAGAAAGGGCATGAGAACCAAGTGTGCAGGTTAAAGAAGGCATTATATAGTTTAACGCAAGCACCACGTGCTTGGTATGAAAAGATACATGCCTATCTGATTGCACATGGTTTTGAGAACAATCCAACTGAAAGCACCTTATATGTTAAGCGTGCTAATGATGTACTTCTGATCATTGTGGTTTATGTTGATGACATGCTGCTCATTGGTCCTCATGAGAGGCATATTGCTGATTTTAAGGCTGATTTGGATGCCTCGTTTGAGATGTCGGATTTGGGGCATTTGCATCATTATTTGGGCATTCAGTTTATGCACGTTGATGGTAGAATGGCTTTGTGTCAACCGAAATATATTGACACATTATTGCAGCGTTTTGGCCTTGAAGACTGTAAGCCTATTGCCACTCCTATGGAGACAGGTTTACGATTGAGTCTTCATGATGCTAGAGATGCATTTTGATGTTGTTCTCTATCAGCAGACTGTTGGATGCTTGATTTACTTGTGCATTACTCGGCCAGATATTCAGTTTTTTGTCTCACAGATGAGCTAGTTTATGCATTGCCCAGGAGTCAAGCATTGGCAGGCGGTTAAGCGTATCTTTCACTACTTGAGTGGTACTCGGCCATTTGGGTTGTTTTATCCCAAGGGGGGATCACTACCGCCAGATTTGCATGATTTTTTTTACTCTGATTGGGCTGGTTGCTATGACACTCGTGTGTCCACTAGTGGCTTTTGCTTCATGCTTGGTAGCTCATGTATATCTTGGTTGAGCAAGAAGTAGCCTACTGTGGCCACTTCTAGTTGTGAGGCTGAGTATAGGGAAGCTTTCACAGTGACTATTGAGTGTGTGTGGCTTAGACTCCTTATGGCTGATTTGGGTGTTGGTCAGTCTTCTGCCACCACCATCTTTAGTGACAGTCAGAGCGCATTGGCAATTGCGAGGAACCCTGTGTTCCATGCTCGCACTAAGCACATTGAGGTGCGTTATCATTATGTCAAGGAGAGGTTCTCTGCTGGGGAGATCAGCTTGGCATATGTGCCCATGCAGGAGAACATTGCATACCTTTTCACGAAGGCTCTGCCTAGTGAGAAGTTTGAAGCTTTCTGCAAAGCTTTGGGCTTACTTCCTTTTGTGGAGTGATTTCCACATAGCTTGGCAATTCCTTATACATGAGTGCTAGCTACTTGTTCACCGCATCACTCACAAGGGGGATTTGTTGATATATTTAGGTAGTGATGTGTGTGAACACTCTAGGACCACCGGGGCACTCTTTTCCCTCTTTAGGAGGTTTTTTTCCCTCCGCTTGTATATACGATTATTGTCCTAATGGGCTACTTATCTTTTTGTACATTCTCTAGTAATACATTCAGTATTGTGTGTTGTGCTCCAAGCTTCTTCTCCTTCCTTGTGTTGTTCGCATGCTTCCGTAGATGTCTATCTCCAATAATGTTTGCTCGCTAGGTTATCATCCCGGAACCTGTGTCCACGAGCCGTAGTGGCCGATTCTAGAGGAAACTCCTATATTTCAACATCCTGAGTGGCCTCAAAATCAAAGGACGCCTCCTGCATAACTTCGGACTTAGAGGAAGCCATTTGCATTTTAATGATTCAAATGATTAGTGTCAAGCTTGGAAGTGATTTTTTTTGGTGTTGCAATCGTTCACTCTGTGTGTTGTTCCCCACTCACAGAGTGTACAAGGAACATAGCACCTGATCTTTTTACAGAAATTCTTTAGATGAAATGAAAACATAAAAAAATGAGTGACATAGTTGAGGCACTTTTCTTTTAATTATTATTATTTTATAATACAAGGTGTTTCCTATGCCCACAGAGGGAAACGTGTGCTCGTAGTGATACAGAGACGTTGTTGTGTCTAATGCAAGCCCTTGTAATGTGACATTTTTATGCATATTTGAGGTGCATTTGACTCAATATGAGTGTGAGAGGAATTTTCTACCTTCATTAATGGTAATGCCATTCTCGACTTTGGGATCCACATCTTCCTAGCTTGGTGCCCTGAATGGCATTCTAGAATCTTCTTATGTTTTCCAAAGTTATTTGGTTTTTATGTACTTTCATTCTCCACACGTATCTACTCGTCGATGGAGCTACTGTTAGTTTGCATGGTGGTCTTCTCTTCCCATAAGTTCTTTGTTGCATGGGAAGTTTACTAGGTTGGTTTTGACCTCCATGTGGTGTTTGTGGCTGCTCCTTGGTGATCCTGATTGCTATCTTGGGTATCCATATTTGGTTCCTTGAAGGTTAAGCTGCCCTCAATTTCTTTGATATCCATACTTGCATCATTTGTGTGGACCAATCTTTGTTCGGTTGGTTAGGTCATTGTTGCCTTTGTATGAATTCCCTTTGTTACTCATGCCCATCATATATGCCTTAATTGGGGTAAGTTGTATGTTTAATTGCAAAGCTAATGAAAAGTGTATGCAACTTCATGTTGCCTCGTTGTCAATCAATGCATCCACTAAGTGGTACTCCTTAGTTCCTACTCCTCGATTTAGGTAGAGTTGTCTGGCTTGTCATCCTACAGCTTTGGTTTCTGATGCCCTATACTTGGCCATAGGTCTTGGCTCCTCTCCTTGTCGATATCTTTCATCTCTCTCTCTCTCATCCATTCTTTTCACTTCTGTATTCATTCTAATGCTTCAAGTCTCGCTTCTTCTCTAATTCTCTCATCCTCTTCCCTTCGGTTCCTTGCATTTATAAGTCTACTCATCATCTCATCCGTCAAGGGTTCTAAATATCTCTTAACAAAACAACCACTTATATAATTAGGTAGAATTTATCCATCTAGGGTGGCTAGATTCATTGCTGCACTGGTAGAAATATGGTTTATAACCAACGGTCCATGTCCTCGCTTTTGCAATTTTTTTTTGTGTTGCTTTCAAGTGTATACCAGGACTAAATCACCTTCCATGAGCCCCTTATCTTTAATATGGGCATCATAATATGCTTTTTGTTGCCTCTTGGATGCATAAATACCTGCTACTGCCTGCAATCCGTCTCATGCAATCTTTCAATTTGATCCAATTGTTGGGACAACTCGTGTGCAATCCACTAATATTTCTCACCTACTCAAAGAGTAGGAATCAAGAAATCAATTGGTAAGATTGCATTCTGACCATACACTAGATCGAATGGTATTGTGCCAATAGCGGTCTTGTATGCAACTCGAAAAGCGCATAAGGCATGATGTAATTGTTTATCCCAATCTGATTGTCTATTATTCATAGTCTTAGTTAAAATGGTAGGAACAGGACAATAGTTGAAATGGCTCGTTGTATGTTAAAGGCTCAAGACATGCCTGATTCATTCTGAGCATAAGTAGTTAATACAACAATTTACATCCTCAATTGAAGCTACACAAAACACTAAAGGGGATGACTCCTCAAGAAGCATATTGTGGTAAAAAGCCTTGAGTTTTGCATTTTAGAATTTTTTGGTTGTTTCTGTTATGTACATATTCCTGATTCAACAAGATCAAAGTTTGGATTCAAAAAGCAAAAAATGTGTCTTCCTAGGATATAGTGAAGAGTCTAAAGCATACAGGTTGTGGGATCCTGAGGCAAGGAAGATTTTTGTCAACCAAGATGTGGTGTTTGATGAACAACCACACTTAGAAGAAGATAAAGGTAAATCTACTATCTCATCAAATGGAGAAATATCTCACCTTGTGCCTATCAAAAGATAGGTTAAAGTTGAGGAGGAGGAGACATCTCATGGAGAAACTTCCTCAATAAAAAGCCAACCAGTTGTAGCTGCACAACGTAAGCCACTACCAAAGTGGGCACAACAACTCTTTGATGATCACAATCCACATGTAGATGTACAAGAATCATCTTCGGATGGATTACAAAGATCAAAGAGAATAGAGGAGCAAAGAAGAGCCTCAGAACACATTGTTAACATGGCTCTAATGGCAGATATCATGGGCTCGATAAAGGAACCTACCACCATTGAAGAAGCCCTTGATGATCCAAGTTGGAGAGCGACAATGCAGTCGGAGTATGATAGTATACTAAAAAATGATACATGGGATCTAGTCAACTTGCCGCCAAAGAAGAAGGTAATAGGTACTAAATGGATTTGGAAAACTAAGTATAAAGCAGATGGAACATTAGAAAAGTATAAGGCAAGATTAGTTGCATAGGGTTTTTCATAGATCAAAGGCTTTGATGTTCAAGAAACTTTTGCACCAATAGCACGCATGACAACTATTCGGACGGTACTTGTAGTAGCTACACAAAAGGCCTAGCCTATTTTCTAGATGGATGTCGAATCTACATTTTTGAATGGTCACCTCAAGGAGGAGGTATATGTATCTCAACCACCAGGTTTTGAGGTGCTCAATTCAGAAAATAAAGTCTGCAGGTTGAAGAAAGCTTTGTATGGACTTAAGCAAGCTCCACAGGCTTGGTACCAACGTATAGATAATTTTTTCAAAAAATATGGGTTTTGAAAGAAGTACTTCTGATGCTAACTTGTATGTAACAAAAAGGGATAGCAAGCTACTTGTTGTCATTGTATATGTAGATGATTTTATCATTACAGGAGATCATCAGGAACTCATCAATCAAACTCAGATCAGCTTGGGAACTGAGTTTGAAATGACAAACTTAGGTCTATTCCATTTTTTTTGGGAATTGAAGTATGGCAAAGGAAGGATGGCATTTTAATCTCACAACAAAAATATGCCAAAGAAATTATCAAGGCATTTGGAATGATGGATTGCAAACCAACTAGCACACCTATGGAGGTAAATCATAAGCTATCTATGGATGCTAACATGCCTGATGTAGATGCTAAGAAGTATAGGAAGCTTGTTGGAAGTCTTATTTTCATGTGCAACACTACACCAGACATTTTCTATGTTGTTGGAGTGTTAAGCAAGTTTTCCAACAAACCTAAGGAGAGTCACTAGAATGCTGGAATGTGAATTCTAAGGTACATTGCATGAACTTTGGATTTTGCTATTTTGTATACCACAGGTGATACACTTCAAGGATATTGTGATTCAGATTAGGGTCGAGATTATGATTCTAGAAAATCAGTTTCTGGATATTGTTTCTCACTTGGTTCAGGAATATTTTCTTGGGTAAGTAGGAAGCAACCAACCCTCGCACTCTCCTCCACTAAAGCAGAGTACAAAGCAGCTTGTTTTGCTTCTTGTGAGGCAGACTGGTTAAGGAGAATTCTTGTAGATCTAGGCTTTCCATCAAATATGGTGACTGTACTCCAGTGTGATAATCAAAGTTGTATGTCTATTGCAAAGAACCTAGTATTTCATGCTCGCACCAAGCACATAGAAGTATAGTACCATTACATTCGTGAGCTAATTGAAGATGAAATTGTGGAGCTAGAATATTGCCCAACAAAGGCAAATTGTGCTGACATATTCACTAAAGCATTTGGAAGAGAGCAGCTCAACGGGCATCTTCCACAGATGGGCATAGGACCGAAACCTACTTGATTTTTCATCGGTAAACATTGAGGGGGGCTATTAGTATATGATCAATGTCTACCCCTCATGATTGTATGCACATTTTGTAAGGCCCCCATTATGAGGAGAAGTCAAGCATGCATTACCCAATTGATGGGAATCTCAACTTGCATGTTGGATGAAGGTCATTTTGGACCATGTAAGGTATTGTAAGGAAAGGGAGTTACCAAGGTCCCCAATTGTGGGGTCTGGGGCAACGAGGAGGAGCCCTGGTTAGGGGGTCCAAGGAGGCCAACGGGCCGCCTGGTGGGGGTCCAGGGCAACGCCCTTGGTGTGACAATAAAAGGAATATTCCATGGAATATTCCCTTTTGAAGTCAGAAATCATTTATATTTGTTAGGTCGGTTCAACCGGCCTAAGCCATGTATGGCAATTACACGGGCGGTGGCCACCCACACTCTACCCCCCATGTATAGCCGTTCATGGAACGCCACCCATGATCCTATATATACATGAATTCTGCACTACCTGAGACATCGAATTGAGCCAACATACCTCTACCTTGTATCTCCCTATCTAGAGTTGTCTAGATCACCATTTAAGCTCTACCTTGAGAGCACACGGGTGGACAACGCCATCATCTTTGTACTTGCTATTAGTAGAAAATTGTTGAGATTCTCCTATATCTGTTATCTTCTCTACTACTGCTCCTGTGTTATATTGCGTAACTATTGTCTTACAGGAGGCACACATTTCTTGAATCAGATCATTGATTTTCTACTTCAAGTTCATGGTGATTCATAAAAAGTGAGCCCCTTATCATAAATGGATAGAATAAAAGCACAAACAAGATCCTATGCAATGTATTGACAAAACTAGTGGATAATTAATATTCTGATTGGGACAAGTAGCTACACCATGTTGTTTGGGCTTATGGAGGGGCCTATAAAAGGATACTCAATGCCACCCCCTTTCACATGGTATTAAAAAATAATATGGTGCTACCATTGACTTTTTTGATACCCACCTTGAAAGTAGCAAACGCTAATCATTAGAATGGCCACAAATGATCATAATGGATACAAGATCTAGAAAATTTAGGAGAGAATAGTAATTTATGCAACAAAGTAGAAACAAAAGGCTTACTTCGGTGCACATCAATAATATTATGATTAAAATATGGTGACTTAGTATTGGTTTACATGATGAAACAACACACCTGCAAGTTGGAAAAGCGTGGTTAATGACCCATGATTATCAATAGAAATTTCACAGGCAATGGGGTGCAATTAGCCACCCTAGAGGGCAAATTATTACCAAAGTTTATACTTGGATATAGAGTGAAACTCTATTAAGAACCCCCTTACGGAGGAAATGCTCACATGATCGAATAGAGCCAGAAAGCATAAAGCAAAGAAACAAAGAATTAGAGAACAAGCACAAGTAGAGGCCAAAGAACGTATTAGAAGAATGGAGCTTGAGGTTTGTGGAAGTACACGAACAACACAAGGAAGAAGAAAAAGCTTGAAGAATAACACAACACGTAATGAACTACCAAGGAAATGTACAAGAATGAGTAATCCATTAGGTTAATAGGCATATATACAAGCCAGAGAAAAAAAAACTCCTAAAGAGGGAAAAAAGTGCTTTAGTGGTCCTAAGTGTGTTCACACACATCACTACCAAATATATCAACAAATCCTCCCTATGAGTGATGGAGCAAGGAGCTAGCACTCATGTATAACGAAATGCCAAGCTATGTGGAAAGAGATAAATCCACAAAAGGAAGTAAACCCAAAGCTTTGTGGAAAGCTTCAAACTTCTCCGTAGGCAAAGCCTTTGTGAAGAGATCTACAATGTTATCCCATGTGGGCACATATGCGAAACTTATCTCTCCGGCAGAGAACCTCTCTTTGACATAATGATAGTGCACCTCAATGTGCATTGTGTGAGCATGGAACACAGGGTTTCTCACAACTTCCAATGCACTCTCATTGTTATTTAAGATGGTGGTGGTAGAAAATTGACCAACACCCAAATCAACCAAAAGGCATCTGAGCCACACATACTCAATAGTCATTATTAAAGCTACCCTATACTCAACCTCACAACTAGAAGTGGCCATAGTAGGCTCCTTCTTGCTAAACCAAGATATGCATGAACTACCAAGCATGAAGTAAAAAGCATTGGTGGACACACGAGTGTCATTAAAACTATCCTAGTCATATTAAAAAAAAAACATGTAAATCTAGAAGTAATGATACCCCCTTGGGATAAAACAATCCAAGTAGTCATGTACCACTCAAATAGCAAAAGATGTGCTTAACCCCTTGACAATGCTTGACACTTGGGCAATGCATAAACCTTCTCATATGAGAGAGAGAGAAAACTGAATATAACGTCGAGTTATGCAAAAGTAAATCACGCATCCAACAGCCTATCCATAGAGAAAACCATCAAATGCATCTTCAACATCATGAGGACTCAATCATAAGTGACAATAGGTTTGCAATCTTCAAATCCAAAATATTGCAATAATGTGTCAATATATTTTTTTTGATACAAAATTATTCCTCCATCAACTTGCATAAATTGAATGTGCAAATAATGATGCAAATGCCCCAAATCTGACATCTGAAAAGAGGCATGCAAATCAGCCTTAAATTCAGCAATATGCTTCTCATTAGGATTAATGAGAAGCATGTCATCAACATACACAACAATGATTAGAAGTACATCATCTGCATTCTTAACATATAAGATGCTCTTAGTTGGATTGTTCTCAAATCCATGTGTAATCAAGTAGGCATGTATCTTTTCATACCAAGCACGTGGTGCTTGCTTCAAATCATATAATGCATTTTTCAATCTACACAATTTATTATCATGCCCTTTCTACACAAACCATAGGAATGAGATACATACACTTCTTTATGTAAGTCACCATTCAGAAATGCAGTTTTAAAGTCAAATGATGTGCATTTCAACCATGATTAGCTACAGGTGCATAGATGCTAGTGGAAATTCGGCAAGGGGGGTACAAGGATCTCATCAAAATCAATGCTCGCTCCTAAACATAACCTTTTGCAACATGTCGACTATCTTATTATGTTTACATTTCATCTTGTAAACCCATTTAGTGCCAATGGCCTTTGTGCCTATAGGAAAGTCACATAAAGACCATGTACCATTCTTCATAATAGCATCATATTCTGATTGCATCATAGCCATCCAATTTTTTGAATTTTATGCTTCATCGAAAGAGAGAGGCTCATTCTCATCACAAAGACTAGATGCAGCCATTGTATAGCAATTTGATGTAAAAGCAGCACTATGAGAGCCTGACCGTGTACATTATGACATAGGTGCATCTAATTAGCTATCTCTCAAAGTCTACACCAACCATTTAGGCATAGTTTTAGCCTCTTTTATATCATTCCTCTCATCAATAAGTGCATCATGCAAATTTGCATCACAAACGTTGAGGTCTCTTTAGTACATGAAAGTAATGGATGAATTGCATCTTCCACAAAAGCAATATCATGGCTAACAAAAATAGGTTTAATCTATGGATGATATAGACGATAGCCTTTGATTTTTGAAGTGTACCCAATAAACTTCTTTATCATCCAATTTCCCATGTTTTTGTTCATGCACTAATGCATATGTTAGAAAAACAAAAACACATAGATGAATGAAAGATGGCTTGCAACCATGCCAATCCTCATATGGAGTGATAGATTGTAGTGCTTTTGTGAGAACTCTGCTAAGTACATATGCTGCACACATAACAACTGCAAGCCAAAAGCTATGTGGTAAGGCTTGAATTTTGACCATACAACTCACCATCTCCATGAGATACTATTGTTTCTTTCAACAACTTCATTATGTTGAAGTATACAAGGCACTATAAACTAATGGTTTATCCCACATTCAATGAGAAATCCATTCAAATCAGAAGACATGTACTCCCCTTGATTATAATATAGGGTACCCCATTTACATGCTCACACATTTTCACCCATAGGCAAAAAGTATTTGAAGCACATAAAGACTTCGTACTTTCATTTCAATGGGTACAGCCATCCATGCCTAGAATAACCATCAATAAAAATCACAAAGTAAAGGTAGTTTGCAAAAGAAGGTGTCTACATAGGACCACATACATCATTATGAACACGTTGCAATTTATGAGTAGCTCGAACTGAACCATCTTTAGGGAAGGAAGAATGTTGTGTTTTGCCCAAAATACATCCTTCAAAGACATATTTACAAGGTGCCTCAAGTTTGGCTAGAGAGGACACCATTTCACATTTTTGCAGGCATAGTGAACTAGCATAATTCAAATGAACAAAGCATGCATGACAAAGCTTTGCATCTGAGATAGCTTGAGAACTCCACATGTTGAATCATTCGTAAATTTTGCATAGTCTATGAGCTTACATTGCTGATGACATGAAATGTTAGAAGCAATAATAGGATCCACATTAATTGAGAGATCATGAAATGTACATCTATTATCAACAAATTTGACAACCAAGCTCATCTTGACTAATGTTGAAAATTACAACAGATTTTTCCTTATCCCTTGCACAAACAAAGCATTTGACAATGTTAAAGAAGTACCATGAATAGTATTCAGAATGATTACCAACTCCCAGTGCAGGACAAGAGGAGCTGTTAGCACATGTGACAATATTCTCTATAGGGGAAGGCTCTAGTGAATTGAAGAAACTATGCTACAAGGTTATATGTTTAGTTGCCCCACTATCAAAGTACCAAACATCTGAGTCTACTGTAGATATATGCTGCTCATGAGAAGATGGGTCATAGCTACATACAATAGTAAATGCACATTCTTCATTTTGAACAAGATTAGTAGAATTTGTTTAGATGTAGACACCTCTACAACAACCATTCTAGCCTCTTTTGTAGCCAGTTTTGTACAAATCATTAAGACATGATCATTTCCCTTATAGTGTTTGTAAAATTGCTTATGCTTTTTTGTTTTCTTCTTATCTTTTTCTTCATTCTTCACCTATGGAACATTAACAGATTTTTGCTTACTAGTAGATGAGCTCCATTTACCTTTTCCCTTCTAACTAGCTAAGTAAAGCTTTATCTACAACAAAATAAAGACTAAACCTCAAATGTTAAGGCATGTGTATTGCCTTTAATCATCAATCAAAGAGTAGAAGCAAAACTTTGATGTGTATCTAGAAGACCATTAAGAACAATCTACACAAGTGAACTATCTGGTAAAACTTCATCGGTAGAAATCAACTTCACCTTCAAATCTTTGATCTTTCTCAAAATATGTCCATGGAATCTCCTTCATTCATGTGTTCACTCTCCAAATGTTTTCAGAGGTAAGCAACATGAGCTTCATTTCTTTCCTGGTATAATCTTATAAGTGTATCCTAAGCATCCTTTGTTGTCTTGCAAGAGCAAATGTGAGGGATAATGGCATGTTTGATAGACAAATTTATCAATGCATGTACCTAAGCATATCACCCATCCTAATGAAGTTGCTCTATAGTAGGTGTAGCTGGAACTATAACACGAACACAAATATGAAGATCATCATCCTCAATGACATTTGCATCACCTTCAATAGTTGTATTTGTAAGTATAGTAGGGCGTTTTTCAATACCTTGCACAATATTTTACAGTGTATTTTTACCGATACATGACATATCATATATACCCATAATGGGTAACTAGTACCATCCAACTTGTCCTGAATAGCCAACATATGGAATACATCATTCCTTTCAACCATGGCCACTCACTAAATACCATGATGTAGAAAGATGAATGTATCTCAAAAAGTTGAACAAAACTACCACGTCAAGATCTAGTAAGCCTATACTAGACTTTGAGATGCTTGTACTGACGAAGTGAAAGTTTTATATATCTCTGGCACAAAAGGAAAAATTGCTTTCACACGCACCGCGATAGTGCATTTGGAGGTCAAAACTATCTCAGTTCAAAATTTTGATACCACAAACGGAAGCAATTTTGAACTCCTAATCACTCTAAGTATGCTCACCAATTTTCATGAGATTATGAGACTATAATCGGTGGGGTGTTGATTCCACCAGGGATGAAGCAACAACTTGCTCTAATACCAATTATTGGAGTTTGAGGTCTACGAAAGGACATGAACAACATCAGGAATAAGAAAAATCTTGGAGCACAACAAAAAATTAGTGCCTTGACAATCCTAAGTGTGTTCACACATATCATTACTAAAATATATCAACATTTATCACATGGCAATGTGTCAGGCACAAACACAAGACAATCCTAGCATTATGGATAGAAGACCTTTCATCTCAATCCAGGAAGGACAAGGCACTACAATCAAGACAATTATAGCCTTGATTGATTCAAGAGTTACCCTAAATGCCATTAGGAACTCTTGTTGTCTAGATATGGGCTTGCAAGTAAAACCTATAGAGGCATATATTGTGGGATTAGGAGGTGTAGAGACTTCATTTTCGGGAGAGGTTGAGTTGCATATTCTTTTACATGATGTGTCACTCACGAATAGTCAAACTTTTGGTATGCCATGATGATGAACTGACAAAACCCTAGTATTGGGCAAAGATTGGATATATGAGCACACAATAGATTTGAACCTTAGGAAATGACCACAATAATAGGTTTGGGTCAATAAGCAATGCCCCATGATTGAATTAGAAGGCCATGAACCTTTTTATTCCACGTTCATGCATGTCTTATGTGTCCCTATGCCTATGGATCTTAAAGCTTCGGTTCAATCTAGGCAAGCCATGGGTGTGTTTGACACCCCTTCTTTTCCAAATGAAAGTGTTTCCATAACTAAGGAGAAACCCCCGACGTCATGCCAAAAGCCACAAAAAGAAGTAAATTAGGCTCAAGGTGACATTCAAACATCAACCACAATGTAGGCAATGGTGTTGATGCAAGAAGCAAGCGTAAGTCTTGGTCTATGTATTAGGACTTCACGTGATAATTATGAACAAATCAAGGTGACTATGTTTATGCATCTTCATCTTCTTGAAAAGTCGGAATCACCCCCTAACTTCTTATTCATATTTCTCTCACTATAGTCCTTCTACATTTTTGTGAGCTCTGAATAAAACTTTGAATGCATGAAGTGGCCTTGCTATAATAGCACACATGTGGATAAATCTATGATAATAAATAACCATAATGCCCCATAAAAGCATGAAATTCCTTGATGCTCCTAGGCTTTGGAAAACTTATTTTTATGTTGATCTTTTCTTTATCAGTGGAAATTTTGTTTTCTGAGATTGCATGTCCCAAGATTTTACCTTGTCATACCTGAAGATATACTTTTCAAAGTTTAATGAGACTTTATATTGTCTGCATTTAGCAAAAAACTTCTCCAACATAGGGACATGCTCAGGCCTTTGTGTAGAGTATGCACACAAGTCCATCCACATAAGCTTCAATAAACTTTCTAGGAAACTCTTTGAGAACATGACACATTCATTTAAAAAGTTTTAGGGGCATTCATTAAACCAAATGGCATAACTCTAAGAGCATAAATCCCCCAATTAGTAGCAAAGGGAATTCTATGTTGGTCTTCAAGTGGAATTGCAACTTGATTATAGCCTAAAAAACCATCTAAAAAACTATAAACATCTTTGCCCACTACCCTCTCCAAGAGGTGATCTATGATGGAAAATTGATAGCTATCCCTTAGGGTTGTAGCATTGAACTTTTTTAGGTTGATGAAAACTCTTAGTTTTTATTTTTCTTGCTCACCACAGCAATGTCGGACACCCATCATGTGTGCTCAATTTCATACATAAAACCTACTTCTAAGATTTTATCTATCTCCTCCTTAATCTTAATTGAATATACATCATTGTAAGTGTAAGACCTCTTTTTAGAGGGTTAAGCATGAAGTTCCATCAAGATTCTATGGGCACAAATGTGAGGTTCAACACATTTTAAATCCATATAGGACCATGCAAACACATCTCTATATTATTGGAATAATTCTTTGTGTCGAGTCTCTTCCATTTCAGGCACCACTCCCAATATGAGTGCATTTTCTTCTCCATCTTCTATAGTGTAAACCAATTTTCTCTCCATTTCTTGGTTGTCATATGAATCTCCTATTCTAGCCTATCTTTTAGGTCTCAAAACAATAACCTTTTGAATTTCTACCTCATATATTCTGGAGTGTTTAGGAGGCTCAGAGTCAGCTAGCTCCCTATTTTTGAGGTAATACTCTTGTTATCAAGTTCGACTTTGTATACGGGACACATATAGTTTATAGGATCCCTTATACAATCTTTAGCATGAATCTCCATCAAGAAATCATCTTCTGTATTGAACTTAGGTTCCATGTGAAAATACACTAAGTCATCATCCCCTAACATTTCATCTTCGACTAACATTGGTTCTCCCTTTTTGAAGGTCATACTGTTTCATTGTTTGAAATTTCATCTTGGACTAACATTGGTTCTCCCTTTTTTATTTCCTCAATAATTGAAATCATGGACAATCCATTAGGATCATAGCCTTTAGCATCATAATGTTTTATAAATGTATTTTCATTAACCAAAATGTCCATAATGGCTAGGATTTGCATCCAACCATGTGGTTCACACTCTTCATCGTTAATCCTTTGGAGGATATACAATGGATCTTCAATGGATATAACTTGAATAACACAATTGGTGGGATCTTTTCAAAACAACCTTCACACTTCTTTGTGAACTTGTTGACATACAAACTATACAAAGAGCATACTTGACTACACAAACATTGTAAATTCCATTTTTGGTAGAAGAGACTCCATTTTATTTCAAGCCAAGGAGTCCTAGAGCTTGAGGAGTATTAGAGTTAGCTACATCCAGATTTTCATAATTTTTAGGCTCCGTTTGAGCCCTCAAATAGGCTCTAGAACCTAATTTTTAACTAGGCCGAACACTGGGTCTAGACAATGCCAAAGTTAGTAAAGAAACTATAAAAAAAGCTAGACAACTCATTTTTGGGATTAGATTGTTAGTGATTTGAGCTTATGTAAGAGACTTTTTGACCAATGCAAAGAACTCCATTGTTCCTCTCCTTGTTTTGCCTTGTGTGTGTGTATGTGTGTGCATGTTTCTATGCTTCTCACCCACGCACTTGTGCCATCACTTGCTCATAGTCTTCATACTAGTCCTCACGTCTCCATGGATCTTCACAAAATTTTCAGTTCTTTGGTCATATTCCCCTCCCCACCTCATTTCCATCATTTCACTTGTGAGAGAGAGCGAGAGAGAGCTTGTGTGTGATTTGTTTTGTGTGTTTTTGAGCTTTTGCTACAGGTTTTAGCCATACCACCATCTCCAGCAACTTGCGTAGGTACGATAGAACTCTGCATAGGTCTCGAGACGACGACCTCTGTCTATCGCAACAGACAGAGAAACTTAGTATTTTTTGTTTGCATGCTTGGCCTATAACCTACACCGTTAGAGCACTCCAAATCACTAAAAGTTTCAAAAAAAAAATTGTGTTTTTTTATCTATCATGATAGATAATGTCTATCGTGACACATAGCATCTATTGCGATAGACATCATCTATCGCGACAGACACACATCTATTATGACAGACAGAGCCTAGCGACAAAGTGTGTCTATCACGACAGAACAAACCATGATAGATGATAGACCTCGTCTATTGTGACAGACACCCATCTATCCCAACAGATAGGCCCACGACAGATGATAGTCATGGTCTATTGTGACAGACACCCGTCTATCCCGACAGATAGGACCCCATGATAGACCCCATCTATTGTGACAGACATCGTCTATCACGATAGACCAAAATACGACGGACAATATACACCGTCTATCGTGACAGACAAGCCCATGACAGATGACAGACATCGTCTATCACAACAAACAGCCCCACGCGACAGCCAGTGTCTATCGCGATAGACAGGCATTTTCGACAAAAAATAGAGGGGTAATTTTTTGAAAATTTGGGCTAAATTTTGGCCATATTTGCACATTCAATTACCCATACAATTATTGAGGCTTTAGAAAAATGCCCTAGAATCCTGAAAGGTCCTGATTGTCTGGTTTAATCCCATGAACCCTGAATTGTCATAACTTTTTCATATGAAATCCGTTTTTTGAGCTCTAGAGCGTTGATTTTCAAATAGGGTATTTTGAAGTTGACCCTTTATTGGATGGGTATACTAAGGGAGCTCTAGAGAAAATTTTTTTGGCAATACAAAAGGGGGAAAAAGGGTCATAAAAAGTGTCTGAAATAACTTGTCTATCAATTGAAAGTAAAAATTTGAGCTAAACTTGGAATTTTTACAGGAGCATCAAGAGCTTTAGGAGAAATCAAAGCAAGTGCCATTGTGTGCAGCCTTGGGAACACACTTCTAGGGCTGACAAGTATAGAAAGGAGAAGCGACTTGAGGTTGGAACATCTCTCAACCCCCTCAGTCCATTCTTAGCTTAGGCTAAGTGCGAGTATTTGTCTTGATTGACTAGGGGTACGATAGGAATACTCAAGTTCTAAGAGCCTCTAATTTCTCAAGTCCAAGAATAGGTTAAAGTGCAGTCAAGGAACAACTTAAAGGAAAAGAACTTAAGCTAATTGGACGAAGAACATCAACTGTGACACACTTAAGTGCTCTTGATGATGCTTAACTAAAGACAAGAAAACAAGTCCTTAAGAAGTTAAAAAGAACAAGTGATTGGTATCAAAGAATCAACAACGTGGTTGTACAAGGATCATTGGGTTAATTGGAAGGGCATATGAACCTTAGATCGGGAAGACACCTAGGGAGAGACTGTCAGAGTATTAGATCATCTGAGGCTAGTGTCAACCATATAGTGAAATCTTGGGCCCAAAAGTTGAGTGATTATACCTATGCTTTAGACTCAGAAACTAGTGATTCTGAGATGTCTTAAAACTTGGAAAGACCTGTAGGTAGCTCAGGAGTGGCATACCTAGCAAAACCCAAGGGCCCCTATAAGACTCAATTGGAATATATCAGGACCAACCGCTTAGGTGCACGCATCTATGAGGATGGTCTGAGAAGATTTGTTGTCCTAATTAAAAACCTGGATCAACCCATTGGACTAGAACACCCTGTACTCAAGTTCAAAAATGGTTCCTACATTGATAAAGAAGGAAAAATGTATGTGGTCACCAACCAACCAGAAAGAAGAGATGAATTTGGCAACATAATCTCAAAGACCAAAATAAGTGACATAGAGCAAGGGAACTTAGGAAAGGAGCCAAAAACCCCTCGAGGCAAGTCGGTTCTGACGAGAATAATCACTCCAAAGTGGGTTCCCCAAGACAATAGGAGCATGGATTTGCTCGTGAATCGAGAGACGGATGAGGCTTTTTGGAGGAATAAGCCTGAGAATCCTAACGAAGTGGGAGCACTTACCATCTATGAATTCAAAGATCCTAAGAGCCCAGGAAAAGTGACCTACCTAGATGATGCTTCTGAGAGGATCTTTGTGGTCTTAGAGCATGGGAGACACGCATACACTTGGAAGGGTGAATTTGTTTTCCCCAACGTCGATCCGCTGTGTCTTATGGTCACCAAGGAGCTGGAACATCTCAGGCTCATGGGACTCAAAGAGAAAGGAGTAGAGATAGACCCGAGGTGAGCTTTGCTAACCCATTGGGAAGAGAAAGAACGAGGACAGAGATGGTTAAGATGGACAGGGAGAGACATAGGGACCCAAGGAATCCAAGAAATGCAGACGAATTCCGTTTGCCAAGGCCTAGAGAACACGTTAGAACCTTAAGGCCTACACAATTGGTTAAGTCCATGAACAATTGCTTCGATGGCACATGAGACTCGTATGACCATGTAGCAGAGTTTAGGCAAGTTTTGAGAGCTGACTAAGTTGGAGGCTTGTTCACTCAATACAATGCATTTGACCTAACTCTCAAGAACATCGCCTTGACTTGGTTCCAGTCACTTCACCAACGTTAGTTCAGAAATATAGATCAACTTCTTGAAGCGTTCATCACTGAGTTTTCCAAGAGTGGTATTAGGCATAACACATCCTCCCTGATATACAACTTCAAGCAAACATCTCAAGAGACAATGAGGCTCGTAGGAAGAAGGTTTAGGCAATACCTAGAGAGATGCCCTATTCCAGAGTTACCCACTCCGGCCAAACAAGTGGCATTATTTCTAGACGGATTGTTAAGTACCAAACTGAGATCATATGTGTACTTGAAGGACCCTAGATCCATAGAAGAATGTTTACGCATGTGCATAGACATTGAGGATAATCTAGGGGAGGAATTAAATCTATCAAAGATCTATAAAGATTCAGATAGTTCTACTAGCCTCGCTTCCTCACAATCCACATCAATTGAGGATCTAGCAAAAAAGGTAGCTCAGAAATTAGGCGTCTCTAGCAAGTAGATTCCTAGATTCGCCCCAGGAATATGATGCTATAATTGTGGAGGAGACCATATGGCAAATGTATGCTCTATCATGGCGAATGTGTGCCCCAAGTGAACCCTAACAACCAATACTCCTCCATAGAAAGGAGATACACCAACCACACTGCACAAGACTGCCCATATAACAATCAAGTTGTTAGACAAAATCATCCTCAGATGTTGTCAGTCACTTCCTTCATTTGTGCAGGTAGCTTCTGCGATAGCTGGATCAACAATTGACCCATGGTTGCAAGCTCAGAAATCATGGGAATCGAAGGCACCGAAAGATGTGGACGGGGTTGAGATCAAGAAGTGGTGAGGAGCTGATGGGAATTTGGTGGAGAATAGTTCGGTGAAGAAGATGAGGAATCGGGTGCGTCAAGTACAATGGGTGGAATAGGAATATGGGGTTTAAGTGGAGGCATAGGTAGAGAAGTGAGAAGAACAGTGTTAGTTTGTAATACCTTTTTGATGGTTGGTTGCGTAGTGTCATCACGGGTGGCAACTGCAGACTCCACTGCTTTAATTAGTTCTTCAAAAATTTCTTTAATAATAGGTTGCAGATCTTCTTGCTTTTCCTGTTCAGATTGTTGCTGAGATTCTTCTTCTCCAGAGTTGGTGGTATCATCATGCTCTTGTTGCTGCTCTGAAGAGGACTGTGCTGATGAATCATGATGCATGGATGTTGCGGTGTCGGGAAAAGTCTCTTCTTTGTTGTTGTCGTCTTCTTTTCCGGCGACCAAATTCTGTACTTGACTATCAGATGAACTGATTTTGATACGTTTTCGGTGAAGGAGCTGGAAAAGTTCTTCTTCATCCTCTTCGTCGTCTTCCAGTATCTGCACTAATTCTTCATGATGTAATACTGGACCTCTGGGTGGTGGTTGTGCTGCTTGTATGGCCGGAAACAGGAAACTTAATATGTGGGGGAGGCGGGAACGTGGCATATCACCCTTGTTGACCTGTTTAATTACTGAAACCCATTCTTTGTGAATGCGACGAAAATAGTAGGAGGCAAAATTTACAGGCTCTCTGGCAGCCATATCTATCGCTGAATAGAAAGGACGAGATATGCCATATGTACGCTTCTGCAAATTTAGTATTGCTACTAAAAATTGCAGAGCTGTCCTCTCAGGGTCAGGGTGACAAAGGATAGCATATTCATTAAAAGAATGTCTCGGAAATAACTGATTCATTGTAGTGATTGGAAGGTTGGGTCCATTTTCTCGGCCTTGCGGAGTAAGGCAAAAAGCATCAGCAGAAGTGTGTAAAGTTATTACTATTCGAGATGGTAATGAGGTGATTGGCCAACTCTGCTCTGTAGCAGGTGTGGCAGTGATGGCGGTGATGATTTGGGCGTAGAACGGGTGACATTCCACTGAATGCCAAGGCAATTCAGCGAAATTGTCCAACCCGCGGATTCGCAAGAACTCGCCTACATCTGCAGGGAGTCCATCACGGAACACAACAAAGTTTGCTAACGCTTCCATGGTGCGCACACACAAGCATAAGAACACAATTGCACAGGGTATACAGAGAGCACAAGCATGCAAAGCACACAAATACAATAGCGATGAACAGCGAAACAAAAAAGGTTAAGTAGATACTTGGCAGCGGGAGGCAATTGAAATTGTTAATCATCACGCGATGTTGAGATGATAACCTCATAACTACGGTGTGCATGCATGAGCGGAATCAATAAGAAAAGGCGCCGATTATTCATGGTTAGTATCCAAACGAAGAATTTATGGTTATTATTTAATTAACACGCAAAACTAAAAAAGAAAAGAAAAGAAAATAGAAAAAGAAAATATGCGGGCAACCGCTGAACACTTCAGTGCGGATCAGATGCTTGATGATACGGACGCAACTTTGAACCATTTATCACCTTCGGAAGAGGAATTCCGGTCAAAGTAGTCAACCAAAACGTAGCTAGACCCACTTGTTCAGTAATCCGGTAGGGACCAAACCATCGTAACTTGAATTTTCCAGCAGAACGATTTGATTTTGCATTGTAAAAGAGCACAAGTTGTCCTATCGTAAAAACTGGAGTTTTAAGATACCGATCATGTGTATAAGCTTGCCGCAACTGCACTTCTTGAAGGGTGAGAAAACTTGTCCAGCGATGCTCATCTAGTTCTCTAAGTGTATCCAACCGAAATGGCAAAGACTCTTCTGGTACCAGCTTCTGAGTTATGGCCACACGTAAACTAGGTACTACGACTTCCATATGAGCAATTTCTTCTAATCCATAAGCAAGTTTGAAAGGAGTTAGTCCGGTGGCAACTTTATAGGTAGTTCGGTAAGCCCATAATATTGCAGGTAGTAACTGATCCCATCTTTCTGGTGATTCCAGAATCAGTTTATGAAGCATATTTAACAAGGTGTTGTTGGTACTCTCAGTTGAGCCATTAGCACGAGGATAATACGGTGAACTGAATTTATGCAAAATCTGCAAAGAGTGTGTGAGCACTTTCATTAAATTGTTAACAAAATGTGTGCCTTGATCTGTCACAAGTTCCAAAGGCAATCCAAATCGTGGAAATACGTCTTTCATCAAACATTTTGCTACCGAAATAGCTATAGCAGACTGTAAAGCCCAAGCTTCTGCCCACCTGGTAGCATAATATGTACATGTCAGAATATATCGATTATTGTTGAGTATTGTTGGAGGTGTGATTGGTCCAATAAAGTCAAGACCCCATTTCTAAAAAGGTTCCAATGGTAATACAGGTTGCAGTGGGAAAAAATGGCGTTGGAGAGGCTGTCCAGATCGCTAACAATTGTCATATTGTTGCACAAACTGAGATACATCTTTGTACATAGTAGGCCACCAAAGCCCACTTTGCAGAATTTTCCCGTGTGTTAAATCTGCTTCAAAATGTCCACCAGAAGGAATCAAATGTGCCAGAGCGATAACTGAGTTGACTTCATGTGGAGGATTGCAACAAAGTAAGATCCCGGTGTGATCCATATAGTACAACTCTCAAGCAATCAACCGGAATCTGCGACTGTAAACTGCAATTTTCCTACGTATTGTAGGAGAAGTCTGAGTAAGAAGATAGCCATCAGTAACAAAGGTTAATAACTGATCATAGTAAGTAGGTGTCACAAGTGGTTCTATAGATTCATCATTAGTTGGATCAGTAACATAAATTGCAGGTGTGGTGTCATCAACACCGACCGGAGCTTCATCGGAAACCAACCTGGAAAGAAAATCTGCTAATGCATGTGCAATTCCGGGTCGATGAATCACTTCGTAATCAAACTCTTGTAATAGTAGAGCCCAACGCGCTAATCGACCACCTAAATGTTGTTGCTGAACTAAATACACCAGTGAAGCATGATCTACATGAAAGATGAATTTACGGCCTAGTAAATAATGTCGGAATTTCTTTACAGAATATACCAAACCAAGACATTCTCTTTCAGTTAAGGAATAATTCTTTTCAGCAGGAGCAAGCCTTCTACTTGCATAATAAACAGGCCTAAACCATTTATCGGTTTGTTGCATTAAGACACTTCCAATGGCTATATCTGATGCATCTACAAAAACATGAAATGGGCGATCCCAATCAAGAGGTTGTAGAATCGGAACCTACGTTAATAAACCTTTTAAACGATCAAATGCAGTTTGACATTCCTGAGTCCAATCAAACTGTCGAGGAGTACTGGTTATTAACTGGTTTAGTGGTATTGCCAAGTGAGCAAGCCACCGTAAATGTCGACCATGCCATCTGACTTGACCCATGAATCTCATCACTTCTTTCGGTGTAGTAGGCACAGGGGCTTCTAATACAGTTGCAACTTTGTCTGGGTCGACTTGTATGCCTTGTGGAGGCACAATATGGCCAAGCAGCTTATTACATGAAACCGCAAACACAGATTTGTTTGGGTTCAGGCAGAGTCTGTATTCGCGACACTTCTCAAAGCAACACCGTAAATGATACAGGTGTGCTACCATCTTACCAAATAAAGAGAAATCATCTAGATACACTTGCATAAAAGAAGTAAGATAGGGTGAGAAGATTTCTTGCATACATCGCTAAAAAGTGTTAGGAGCATTTCTCAACCCAAACCACATGACTGTACAAGCAAAAACACCCCAATTGGTAATAAACACTGTTTTTGGTATATCTTGCTCAACCATTCGAACCTTGTTATAACCACTATAAACATCAAGAAATGAATACATTTCATGCCCAGCCACCCTATCGAGCATTGTATCAAGAAATGGAAGTGGAAATGGATCAGGTACGGTGGTTGCATTCGATTTTCTGTAATCGACACATATTCGGAGCTGCTTGTTTTTCTTTGGTACAATTACAATCGGAGAGATCCATTCAGCATGTTCTACTAAAACGATGAATCCAACTTTAAATAACCTATCAAGCTCTGCCTTTACCAGTGCTGCATAGTTAGGATTCATCCGGTAGCTGGGTTGTTTAATTGGTTTTGCTTTCGGTTTAAGTACGACCCGATGCTGATAGAGGTGAGGGTCTAGACCTTTCATATCACGATAATTCCATGCAAAAACATCAGAGAAATCACGAATAAGTTGTATCAAATCTGTTTGAAATGCTTCAGACAATCCTTCCTTTATCTTGACAGGTCATGGATTTACTTTATCTCCTAAATTATATGTGATCAATTGATCTTCGAGAACATAAAATTGATTAGGTTTTTCTGATTCATCAACTGACTGCAAAAGTTGCTGTATATCAACCTCATCCTTGACAACAATTTCTTCTGTCTCTATTTGTTCGGTCACCGGCACCACCGTACAAACTATCGGATTCCAGTTATCTACAACAGATTGTAGATCAAAAATCCCTAAGGAGATTAAATCTATGTTATTCTTCAAAAATTCTTCTTCTTCGTCATCGGATAAACCATCTAAAATGTGAATTGGTTATGCCACATAAGGTCTAGCATGTAGTTCACAGGGCTGAATAGCATCTAATTTTACAACATATTTTCGGTTATTGTCTTTGAAAGTGAGTTCCTAGGCTGACCAATCTTGTATAACCTTAGCTTGTTTCAACCAAGGACGGCCGAAAAGAAGATTATAATCTAGACTAGATTCCGGTAGTTCTAAAACTACGAAAGTCATCTTAAAAGTTGTACCCTACAAAGTAATTGGGACATTCCGTACAAGTCCTACTGGGTGGACTTTGGATTGGTCGGCCATTCTAACAAAAAATTGGACAGGCTCAATTTCGGTCCATCCTAACTTTTTACAAAGTGCTGCAGTAGCTATGTTTACACCAGATCCACCATCAATTAATACTTGAGTAATTTAATGATTTTTGTACCATACCGTAATTAAAGGGACCGAATGATCCACCGTAGAGTCAGTTTCCAATTGTACCGTCGCTGTTGCTAAAATGCACGAAGATCCTAGACTGAGCTGTTGCTGAAATTGTTGCCGAACTCCTGGTACTAATGAAAGTAATTGTCTAAGAGGCAGAGTAATGGATGCCTTAGATAAAATTTCCCATGCTTGTTCTGCTTGACTTGTACCTTTTACTGATTCTGAAGATGTTGCATCAGTTACTGGGATTGACTCTTGCTCCTGCGCGGTTTCCTTTGGCAGCGGAACTTGTGTCACTGGAATTGGATCTGGGAACACTGTAGGTTCTGTGGTGGTCCATTGACTAGCTTTGTCATACATTCTTTGTTGCTCATGAATACCTGGTTCAAATACTTCAGCTACTAGTTGCAAGGGCTTACCGGATCGGGTTTGAACTACCGCGGCTTGTGTTTCGATTGGTGTGATATGAACCATATTTGTCATAGGGTTCTGGTGCTCTTTCTTCCTCTGATCATATTCCGCTGCATCTTTACAGAATCTTCTGATGTGACCAAACTCACCGCAAAAATGACAGCGAGGTGGTGGCATGGCATTACCTTCTTGTGATGTTCCTGCCTGCCAGCGATTTCCATTATAGTTGGTATTCCTCTGTCCTCTATAATTTCTGTATCCTTGCTACTAATTATTTCTCATCTGAGGAGGTACATAGTGAGTGGCAGGCTGCCCTGGTTCTTGTATAATTGCATTTACTATTGTTGTTCCTTGCACTTTGGCGTTATAAGCATAGTTTTCGATGGAATGTCCGGTTGTATTGCAGATAGCACAATACATCTGATTAAGTGCACAAGTGACACTGGTATGCCCTGAATTCTTGCACGTGGTGTAGTATATCTGTCTAGTCGTATCTTCTGCAATATTTTTACTAGCTTTTAACCATTCGAGGTCTTCGGTAAAACCTCCAACCTTATTCTCGAGCTGCAAAGCCATTGCAATAACCGCATCTAGCGTCATAGCTCCCACACAACGAATGATCATAATCTGTCAGAGCTGCGGAGTTAACCCATTAATAAACCACTGCGTGATGACATCATCCGGTAAATTAACATGTGTCGGAGGTAGTTGTCTCAAATGAGTTCTAAATAGGGTGGCATATTCCTGTACTGTTTGATTCAGCTTCTGTCTATTATTCTGCAGGTAATCAAAAATTTCGACAGGATTCTTCTTTAGCCGAATCTCTACAGAAACGCATCCCTTACTGCTTCATAGGTGCCAAAATTGTTGATATCACATTTTGTAAGCCACCTCGCTGCTTCATTAACTAAGGTTGACTGGAATACTATGGCCTTATATGCTGGATCAGGTGGATGATTAAGTACTGCATAACTAATTTCAAAGGTTCGTACATGAGCATCTAGATCATCACCTAGAAATCCACCGAATTTCGTGTAGGTAACTCCTGTTGGAACCGGACGAGGTGGAAGTAGCTGTTGTTGTTGTTGTTGTTGCCCACTCATGTTGCTTGCTGTTGTATTGTTACTATCTCCTGAGTTCCGAGATTGAATTTCTTGACCGTCGGAATCTGTATCGTCAGCCTGTGCACTCTCCAGCTTGATAATATCATTCAGTCTCTTTCAAATTTCAGCTTCGAATAAGCTACCTTCCTCCTTGATATCAAATGTAGGGAAGCTTACTCTGAATAGTGGCGACCGGAATGAAGATTCACCAGGAAATGGTAAACTGTCACCGAGAGACTGTGAACTCTCTGTAACAGGGACCGATATATCACCAGAATTTGTCAAAATTTCACCAAAACAAGGTACTTTTTCACCTTCACTGATTTCTTTGGCCAACACACTTCTATCCTCAGACAAATTCGAATCTTGACCAGATGGTGTTAAGTTAACTGCATACTGCGTCCTGGTAGACTCTAGAGTTACTATATCTTCGACAGACTGTGCCGAAATTGCACCAGAATCTGCCGAAATTGCAGTACGTTCCACCGGAATGCTATCGGAATCACTACTATCGTTCTTCGCTTCCTTGACAGCTGGGTTAAACTTATCTGCACTTCTAGCTCCTAGGGGCATCCTTAGCAAATTAGGTATCGCCCAAGACTGTTGGTTTCTCCTATACTTCGGGTACGTCTCACCGGAACGAGTAACCGACATATATCACGTTTGCAATACTTGCGTACTACTCTTCCTTACTGTCGGTTCACAATCTATGACCACTTTCTCACAATCAATGTACAACGCTCTGGTGTCACTTTCCCACAACTATATTGCATCACTCTGGTGCCACATTCCCACAGATGGCACCAGTGTTAAACGTTGCTTACCGTCAAAAGCGTGTTTAAACATCTATTCGGGTTCTTGGGAGTGGAAGGGGTCTGTTAAACAGAGGCTCTATACTTGATTTTCCCAATTAACTCGCTTAATTCACTCACTCACATAAGAGTTGTTCATCAACTCTGCTAACAGACTTACTAACAGAAAAAAAACTCAGAATTGTTCCTTACAGACTTACTATTCTGATTCGCTCACTCACAGAGTATCGACTCATACATAGATTAAAACTTCTCAGTAACCAACGTACAAAGTGAATGCTACTGTAACGCAGACTTACAGAAAACCACTTATAGAAACAACGATTCAATACTTCGCTTAATGTAACATTACCGTAACACAATCTGTAACACACAGATATAGATAATCAAACAGAACAGAAAGATACAAAATAACTCAGAGTTCTCAAACACACCACGGAAACTACACAGACTACATCAACCAGACAGACAGCCTGGCGACTCCTCTGGTCGTCACCCAAAGCGTCTCTTTTCATTCATTTATAAGAAGATTACAACATCATCGCAACGACCTTTCGGTTCGTGCAGAATATGAAAAGAGTCAGACTTTACAATTGCCAATCCGACGGCTTACACTTGCATGAGAATGAAACTAGGTTTGGGCAAAAGGGTGGAGCATGGAGCTCTCAACACCCCCCCTCCATGTGATGACCCTTTTGTTTTTAATATGGGGACTAGTGACATATGTGATCACTTAGTCCATGGGTTTTTAGGATCTAAGAACATATGGGATCCTTAGAAATAACTTGGACATATGGCATCCTTAGAAATAACTTGGACATATGGCATCCAAGTGTGGGACATATGGCATCCCTTGGTTGTTAGTTCCATGGACATATGGGATCCATGGTGTGTGGGATCTAGGGACATATGGGATCCCTAGACATATGAGGGGTTTACATCATGGAGTAGGTAGTGCTTATGGAACCATTTGCCTTCTCCTTCTTTCATCTTTGTTGTCAATGAAGTCAATTATTGTGGGAGACTTCTTGAGATCCATTGATGGGATCCTTTGGTAGAGTCTTCCTTCTTCTTGCATTTTGGATATTGATGTAGAAGCCTTGGTCCTCCTTCCTTAGCATGGGAGATCCATTCTGGGGGATCCTTGGGTATTGTTTACTGTAGTCATTTTGATGTTGGGGCCTCCATAATCTTCTTGTGATGTAGAGAGTGTATTCATGGGGTACATAGACTTTCAGATAGAAGTGTGTCTAACGGCATTGGGAAAGTCCTACCTTCTTCACAAGAAGGTGGTGTCTAGTCCCTTACAAGGTGCCATAATACAAGACTTTGATGTGTGCTCTAATTTAAGCTTCTGCAAGTACTTATAAAACAAGCATCGCTCAAGTAGTGCAAAAAGAGCTTGTAGAAATGTGTGTTGAAGTACATTTGGAGATACAAATGTGTGAGTATACATAGATTATGCACTAGTGCTTTGCAAAATACTTTCTTTATGTAATCGAATATGGCTCAACTTTTACGAACAACCAAAATACATCAGTCCACATGATAGAAGTCGTTAACCCATAAATATTCACAGTAGCTGAGTGCATCACGTGCTATCGAAGGCCAACTTCTATTTTTGCAAACGTTTGAGCAGCGATTGTCCATTTCTATCTAGAAGACTTTAAGCATAGTCGAATACAAACAATGCATGGTAACCAAAACTACAAAAGCTTCATATATTGACATAAGTGCTTATGTCACTCATCTCTGGCAAAAGATTCATTGAACTGCCTTCTGGTACGCGGCGCTAACTTCGCATATCTCTCGAGTCTCCACACATGAGATATGCATTCAAACATTGTTGGGCCTTCAATTTTCCAATGGTATTGCTACTCGTGCATCAACTTATCTCTAGTTTTGTTCGATGGCAGGCGGACATAGAGGTGGCGCAAGGTGAAACAAGGCATAGTGCAGTATGCATCCATGACTAGAAGAGAGGACAAAACGATCACGATTGAACCAGTATGGATTCTTAGGGTTTTGCACACAGCGCTGCATTACCTTTCTCATTGTCTATCTCTGTCATGAGCTTCGCCTTAAAGCATTGTCTTCTTGGCGAGTTGACAAGAGCCATATGGCTAAACAGTGCGTGGTGGAATACGGCCTAGCTGCTACAAGTTTTGGCAGAAAACACGACTTATGCTGCTAGAATGTCTGTAATTAACACGTGATGCATCCCTTTTCACAGCACTTCAAATCTCCTTCTCTACTGGATCAAGTTTGAGGATGCTTGTCTGCTTCAGGAATCAACCTGTCTAATTACGATCCATTCATTGGCATCCTCTAGTGTTCCAGACTGAAGACATACTCTGTCCGATCGTGTAGTTTGCTCGAATCAAGTTTCTGTGTTGTCGCAGTTACCATGGGTACAGTAGTAAGCATATTTGAAGAAGAATCTAGTGTCCACCCATTCAGTGTCATACTTTTAATCGTCTCACTCGGTGATCACGCATAGACAGCCTAGTGAAAGGATGGCGTTGCTCTCGTGACTTTCCCTTTTCCACTCTAATGGCGGAGGATGCAAATCTCTGGTGCAGTTCTAATACGATGCTTAATGGATCTTGAACATAAGTAACCTCCTTCAGAAGCTCGTTGCTATGTTAGGTGTGGTTGTGCTTCCTCCATGCAAAAAACTGACGGGGCTTCTCCATAATTTTCATAGAAAAAAATGGATTGTTACCTATCTTCTATGCTCAAGCTACCATTCTTTAAGAGCTAAAGAGTACTATTATTGCAAATCACAGTGCTGAAAGCACTTTCATATTAAAATGTAACTACTCTCTACAATACATAACTGATGATGAAAGATTCAACCAAAAATACATGTGATACGAGTAAGAAAGACAAAAATGGTGCTAATAATGCCTGGAGAAGAAGGTAATAGTGCTTAGAAGCACTCTTATTAAAGGAATATGGGAGGGAGGGAGGGATTAAGAAAGAAAAACATACTAATGATGAAGATAACAAAAACAGAATTCAAAAGGAAAGTGAACCTATGTTCTAATACCATGTTGAAATGAAAAAGAACTACTCCTACTCTACTTACTTGCACACATCTAACAAGCTAAGGAGGAAGGAACAAACGATAACAAAACAGATGAATGAATTAAAATAGAAATGGAAATGACTTACACGAGATGCTCTATGAGCATAGAGACTCCATGAGGAGTGGGAGCACACTCTTGGCAATGAGCTAGAGTGGAGTGGTTTGTGTGGAGTGAAGGAGAGGCCTTGCTTATATGGACTTTGGGAGAATTCCCTTGCATGTGGGATAAGTGAGCTTGCATGAAAATGAAATTAGGTTTGGGCAAAAGGGTGGAGCATGGAACTCTCAACACATATAACATTTGGTTGTGGTTGTCCTTTCCTTTGGGACCACCAAAGCTAAGATCTTCTGTGACAAGATGAGGGATTAGTTGTTCAAAACCTGGATATGCATCTTTCAAGTTAATGGAAGTTATAAAAGGCTTCCATCTTTCATCTTCTCTCAATCCATTGAGAGTATAACACACAAGATCTTCGTCTTCAACCGTTGTGCCAATAGAAGCTAAAGCATCGCTTAACTACTTAATCTTCAAAGTATATTCAGCTATGGATTGACTCGAACTTTTCTTGATTGTGTTCAACTCATTCTTGAGTTGAAGTTTCCTAGCTTTGGTATTTTTTGAATACATCCTTTCAAGAGCATTCAACTATGGATTGACTCGAACTTTTCTTGATTGTGTTCAACTCATTCTTGAGTTGAAGTTTCCTAGCTTTGGTATTTGTTGAATACATCCTTTCAAGAGCTTCCCAAGCATCCTTAGCTTTCTTTAGATGTTGAATATGCCCTACCATGGCATTAGTAATGACTTGTGAAATGAGGAACATGACTCTCCTATTCCTCTCTTCCCATTCTTTTGCTTGCCTCCTTTGGACTTCGGTGGCCATAGCTTGATTGATTTGAGGTTGAGCATCATCGCCGCTCACAATACCCCATAAGCCTTTGCCCATTAGGTAATTGGTCATTCTAAAATTCCACACGGGATAGTTATCCTTATCCAACTTCTCTACTTGTTGACCCAAGTCAGCCATTGAAGAGTATCAAAGACTTTGAGAGTTACCTCGAATAGTTATATTGTCCTTTGCTCTTGTGTTTGTGAAGCTCCCTCTTGTTTTCTATCTCCTCTTTTGCTTTGCTTCAACTCCAGCTTTGTTGATGAAGCTTCAGCACCAAGTTCGCTCTGATACCAACTGTGGAGAATGAGTTCTCCTATACGCAACGGAAATGTGTAGTGAAACCTTGTATGTCCAGCATTTGGACAAACAACTGCACCTTAGATAGCTTACTGCTCTCAATACAAAACTCAAATGGACTTGAGCCTTTATACAATAAAATTAGACAAAGAGAGATTTCTAACAAGCTATAAATAACTTAATTTGGACAAGTTTTGATTAAGAAACACAACTGACAAAGATAAACTACTTGTCCACACAAGTATGTTGAAGAATTGAGCTTCACTCTCGGACTGATAACTCTCTGAATATATATCCTTTGAGAAAGATATTTGGTATAGAGAAAAAAGACACAAGTAGCTTTCCAAGAAGCTAAAAAAACAAATAATTTACATGAGTTTTGGTTAGGAAACTCAACTGATCAAAATAGACCACCTGCACACATAGGTATACTATAAAACTAGACTTTACTCTCTGATAGATATCTCACATAATATAAATCTTCTGAATGAGATATTTGGAACAATAAAAGTAGATGCCATGATCTTTCCAATAAGACAAAAATCAAGGAATTTGGATATGTTTTGGTCATGAAGGTAACCGACCAAAATAGACTACTTGTCTACATAAGTATACTGAAAAACTAGACTTCACTCTTTCTCTAATATCTCACAAAGTATATATGATTGCAAAGAGATATTTGTTATACAAAAATGACACAAGATAATCTTTCCAATGAATGTTTAAACACAAGAAATGGTTACATATACACTGAGATATGAGCTCCACAATAGAGCTATGTACAAACTGACATGCGACTGGAAGGAGTCTAAGGGAAGACAAAATGACTAGATCCGACTACTAGGAGCTCTTGCCTTTTTCTATCCTTGTTTTGAATGTACTCCAACTTCCTTTTTATAACCAATGAGCATGTGAAGAAGTTTGTGCCTCCTTCGTAACTCACCACTTTCCCCACTACATGCCACTAACTACAAGGCAAGATATTGTATCTTTTACTCATCATGAATTTTGACTAGACTTTTTTTTTTATTATTTTTTCCTTTTTTCTCTACTTTTCATTTATCTTTATATTTGGTAAATTTATCCAAGCATGGCTCATATGAAAATGAGCTTGTACATTTATCTTCAACACTTATGGATGTGCAAAGTAGCCGTAGAAGAAGAGAAGAGAGAAAGAGCAAGAGAGGTAGGTGCGAAGGAAACTCATAGACCAATTCAAGACCCAACCTATGCACCTGTAATATTTCCTGACGAAGATTTTGAACCTCATGGTTGGGTGGAGATCTTAGCAACAATGGATGTTGCCATCAATGAAGAACAATGGACACCCCACTGTGACGAGGATGGCTATGACATTTCAGTCTTCACAATAGAGCCAATCATGTGTGATCCGATTATTGAAGAATGTGAACCTAGCACCGATGCATTCAAGGACGCAAGTGAATCCGATCTAGAGTCACTTATAATGGACCCCCCTTTTGCATCAGATGAGGAATATTTCTACAAAGTAGAAGCTCACCCTTAATGACACAAAGACATTATGCATGAGGTGAGGTTAACCACACAAGTGACCACTAAGAACGAGATGTGTTTGCATGGAGTTCCAAGGACCTGAAAGGTGTAGACCTTGACATATGATCACATATGATCCCCATGACCTTAGATGCCAGACCCTCTAAACAGAAGCCATACACATATAATGACAATTATGCTGCCAAAATCAAAGAAGAGATAGATCGCTTGGTTGAAGCTGGATTTATCTATGAAATTGAGCACACTCAATGGGTATCCCCCATTGTAGTGGTGCCCAAAAAGAATGGCAAATTACATGTATGCATTAACTTGAAGAAGGTTAACACAGCCACTATTAGAGATAGTTATCTGTTTCCTATCACTGAGCATCTATTAGAAAGGGTAGTAGGCAAGGAAGTGGACAGCTTCTTAGATGGGTTCTCTGGTTACAATCAAGTAGCCATTGCACCAGAAGATCAACATAAAACGGTGTTTGCCACGGAGTGGGGCATATTTTCTTTTCGGGTAATTCCATTTGGGCTTACCAATGCTCCTGCAACCTTCCAGAGACTGATGTACCATGTATTTAAAGAATTGTTGAGGAAGAATTTGGAAGTCTATGTTGATGATCTCTGTGCTCATTCCAACATTAGATAGATGCACATACCTGAACTCAGACAAATCTTTGACAAATGTAGAGAATATCAAGTATGCATGAACCTAGAAAAGTGTGTTTTCATGGTCAAGCAAGGCAAGATTCTAGGACACAGTGTGTCAAAGAATGGCATATCCACTGACGAAGAGAAAGTGAGAGCTATCGCAAAACTAGCTAGGCCAAAGAATTTCAAGGAATTGCAAGCTTTCATGGGGCATTGTGGCTATTAACGATGTTTTATACACGTGTATGCCATCATTGCAAAGCCTCTGTATGGACTTTTGACCAATTTTGAGTGGATTGATGAATGTGAGAAATCTTTCAATGAGCTTAAATGGTGATTGTGTTCAGCACCAATCTTGAATACACCAGATTGGAACAAGCCATTCCATGTCCATGTGGATGCATCCAATTATGCTATTGGGTGTGTACTTGCACAACCTACGTGCGAAAGTAATATGGATCTTCCAATTGCGTATGCTAGTAGACAGTCAAATGCAGGTGAATGAAATTATACCGCTACTGAGAGAGAAGGATTAGGCATGGTATATGCGGTTAAAAAATTTGGACACTATTTGCTTGCAAATAAGTTTAATCTTTTTACTCATCATCAAGCTCTACTTTACTTGGTAAACAAGCCATGCAATATAGGTAGATTAGTAAGATGGTTCCTCTTACTAATGGAATATGACTTTGAGGTAGTGGTGAGGAAGGGCAAGACTCACTTGAGAGCACATCATCTCTCGAGGCTTACATCTGGAGAGGCCCCACAAGGAGTATTAGATGTGATGCTTACTTGTTTAATTTGGAAGTTGTACCACAGTGGGCCAAGACCGTAGTGTCACTACTGACATATGGGCCTAAACATCCAGTAGTAAACACTCAAGATAGGGAGTATGTACAAACATACAGATCAAGGAATATTAGTTTTTTGTGTGGAAGAGGATGAGTACGCAAAGTGGTTGCAATTAGCACATGTGGGTGCATTAGAGCAATACTACTTGAGGCAAAGAACTTTACAGACACTGAGAAGACTCGGAGTGCACTGGCCAACTATGGAAGTAGATGTCCATAGGATGTGCAAGGAATGCCCAATTTGCCATACTAAACCACCAATGGAACGTGCCACTCTTTATCGAGTGTCTTTAGTGCCAGATTGAAGTGAACCATTAGTAGCCTTCTTGAGGACGAGAACCTTTTCCCCAAGATATGACATTGTCTAGACAAAGGAGTTTATAACAAGAAGCTTTAGACTATACTCTCATTGGAGATAATCTATGCAGACGAGGAAAAGATGGGTATCTTAGATTATGTGTCCATGAGAGTGAATATCTTAAGATCTTGGAAACTACTCACCAAGGTGTAGCAGGAGAACATTTTGGACCAAATAGGGTGATCCAGGCAATACTATTTGCAGGTCTTTGGTTGCCAACCCTTCACATGGATGCACACACGTACGTGAAGAGGTGTGATGTTTGCCAGTGAACTCAGTATCCTATATGCAAACATGAGATCCCATTGAAACCTATGATGGGTGGACGTGCATTCTCTAAGTGGTGAATAGACTTTGTCGGTCCTACTAATCCCCCAGCTAAGGGTTCCCATGCTGAATACATCATTGTGGCCGCTGACTATCTAACCAAATGGGTAGAAGTAAAAGCTACAATGAAGAACGATGCCTAGATGATAGCTAAGTTCTTATTCGAGAATGTGTTCAGCAGATATGGATTGCCAATAGAGTTAGTGAGTGATAGAGGCACACACTTCTTGAATGAAGTCATTGAGAACCTTCTCCAAGAATTCTTGGTGATACATAAGAAGTTGGCTCCCTATCATCCACAAGCTAACGGACAAGCCGAGAGCACCAATAAGATTCTATGCAATGTACTGACAAAATTGGTGAATAATAAACGCTCTGATTGGGACAAACAGGTACACCATGCTGTTTGGGCATATCGAGTTGCCTATAAAACGGTACTCCAAGACACACCTTTTCAGATGGTATTTAGCCAAAATGCTATGCTACCATTAGACTTCTTGATACCTACATTGAAAGTAGCACAAGAGCTCTTCTCTAGAATCTTGGATCTTGAACGATTAGGTGAAACACGATTGAGAGCTGCAGCAAGAATTTATGCAGCCAAGAAAAGACAAAAAGCATATTTTGATGCACATGTGAAGGATAAGGGCGTGAAAGCAGGAGACCTAGTCTTAGTCTACACTTTGAAGCAACATGCTCAGAAATTAGAGAAGAGAGACTATGGACCAATGATTATCAATAGGATCTCCACAAGTGGAGTAGTTCATCTAGCCACACTAGAAGGCGACATCCTACCAAGTTACATCAGTGGATGTAGAGTTAAATTATATCAAGAACCCCTCATGGAAGAGATGTTAAATCGACTCAACATTGGTAAGAAACATAAAGAAGAAGAAAAATGAATCCGAGAAGAAGCACATGCAGAAGCTTTAGAATGCATCCAATGAATGAAATTGCAAAGACAAGGAAGAGATCAGCCAATGGCTGACAGTCAAGAAGTTCTAAGTTATCACATGGCCATGTGCGAAGCATCAAGTGAAAGATCCCATAGGATAGTTGATCAACGACCCTTTGTGGCCCTTGAGGTAGGACAAGGAGAGAGTGCAAGGACAATAAGGGCTTTGATTGACTTAGGAGCAGCCATTAGTGCAGTACAATTTTCTTACTGCCAAGAATTGAAATTGAAGGTCAATCGTATAGAGGCATATCTCATAGGATTCGGAGGTGTGGAAACCCCTTGCATGGGTGAGGTGGAACTTCCCCTCGACATTCAAGAGTTTCTAATGGTAGCCAAAGTGCTAGTATGTGAAGACGAGGATCTTACCGAACCTCTGGTCTTGGGCCAAGACTGGATCTATGATCATGCAGTCAACCTCAACCTAAGAAGTGGACTTCTTCAGACTTGGGTAGGCCAAAACCGCATCACGATTGAATTAGAGAATCAAGCACTCAGGCCACTAGAAAAGGTACTAAATCTTGGTCCCTCCAGGAACCCACATGAAGATAACAATGCTATTCTTGTCCAAAGTTCTATGGTGTAGAAGATTGTCACTCTTGAAGAAGGTGCAAAAGTCAATAAGGAGTTCCCTTCTTTTCCAAAGAGATTCTGAGGAAAGCAAGCAGGACAACATACATCACAAAGAAGGCCGATAATCAAGAAGCATGAGCAATGACTAGTGCAATATAAAGAACCTCTTGGCATGAAGCAAATCTGGGTACGCAAGGGTGAACAACCCTCAACTTTGGAGATAGGATCCCAAAGATGCACCAAACGAGCTACAGTGTCGAGGATTACAATGAAGGAGTATCCTAGGCATCAATCTAGACAAACCACTTCTATTTGGGTTCCAAAGCAGTCAATGAAAGCTTTTCCAAATGCTAGACAGATATGGGTGCCCAAGACATGCTTACGAGCTCAAATAGCTTCACCTCCATTCACAAGATTGAATCAACACTCACAAGCACCCTTGGCACAAGTCCCAGGGCAAACATCTACACTCCACACCACTACATCTTCGGTCACACCTAGGAATGTCGCGAAATGGGTACCCAAAAGGTCCCAAATCCAACACAATCCAGTCCACAAACCTTTAGTACATGTCATCACCACTAAAAGCTATGATTCGATAATCAAAGTTTGGAGACTTAAACCCCATATCAAACCCCCTCACCTACCTTTGTAAATCAATCCACTCTATTGTAGGTGTATTCTGAGTACATTGCACATCCAAAAGTGTGCATCCAAGGTGAACACTAACCTACTAACCAACATTTACACACATCACAAACACTTCATGCACTAACCCCTAGCCACCTGGAATGACATGTTAGAATTGTGGAGGGAACACCATAACATCCTGTTTCCTATGCAATGCTAATGTGCCTCTCTTCTAAACAACCGAAACACCCAGAAGGAGAAGAAGAGAATGAAGAAGAAGCACAAGAAGAAGAAGAAACCACTGGAGCCCTAGCTTATACAGCGATACTCTGGAGGCTGTATCAAATCATGGAGCAACTGAGGGCACAACAACTGCTCAACGAACAGAATAGTAGAATGCTCATGGTGCAGCTCTTGAAAGAAGCTGGGGTTGACTCTGAATACAGTGAAGGTCTCCTATTGATGGTAGAAACTTATGGTGTAGTGGAACAATCCGATCAGCATTACAAGGCCTCCCATACAATATGATCCATGAAGATTCCAAACACGACCACGGTCCGGTAAAAATATCCATATTCCCATTACTACGGGGGAAGAATCTATTATTACTTCTGAACCAATTGAGAAAACCTACCAAGAAGAAAGAACTCCTAACCAAGAACCCATATTCACCCATTAAGATTCAATGGAGCCACTACCATCCACACCCCCACCATCACCTCCTCGAACAGAAGCTGAAGACACCACCTCGACTGCCCAACCCACAGAGCAAACCTTCATCTTTCATACTCCCACCTCCGGTTCAACATTGTTCTCCTCCTTTGACAACCCTGTCTATCAGGCCACCACCATCACAACCAAATCTCTCATGGAGATAGCCATGGGAAAACCAACCTCCACAACCTCTGTCATCGGCCATCCTGACACTACATCCACATTTCTCGGATTCCTTGTCACCCCATCTCCCTTCACGACCTTTCCACCTCTAGGTTCTCACTTCCCACCCCCCATACCACCAATCCTTCAGCCTGCCCATGACTACCTTTGTAGAATGTTTCAAGCCATCACCCAACCCTCCTTGTCGATACCAGTCCCACCATCCACACAACACTTATTCACCACTATCACACACACACACGGCCTACCATTCTAGTATATATGGTAGACACCACCTTCACCCCCCATAGCTAAAAGCATGGACATTTCACCATCGATGGCACCTCCCCCTCCCCCCACACTTCCCCCATCCCTCCTCCATCAATTTCACCTATACACACATCTATGGTAGACACAACATTCACACTTTCCATCCCCCAATCCCCTTCCTTTGTATCTTCCACTGTACAAACCACACCTTCATCTATAGGTAATGCATTTGACACCATGTTGGCATGTATGTCACAATTAAGGATGGAATACAATCAGCTACAGGCACACAACCAAAGATTACAAGAGCACTCAGAAGCATTACAACAACGCCTTGCTACACTGGTAGAGGACAATTCCAGTCTCCAAACTCAATTCCAAACCTTACAAGAGGCTCATGGCATGTTGGAGACACAATTTCAGAATGTAGATCAAGAAGGGATCCAAGGGTTGGAAAGCCATTTGCAAATACAACTAGAACAAAATTCCAAACTCTAGCACAATATGGCACTACTCAGATGACCACCTTGGAGTAAGCACAAGAGGAAAATAGACGTCTCCATCTATAGAACCAGGAAAACTTAGAGCCAACCATCGAAAGCACACCCGGGACACCCATTAGTCCCTCAAAATTCCAAGTTGTGACCCCGGAGAACATCAAGATATAACTTGAAGACTACGCTACTCTACTTGAGGCACATGACCAATTATCAGAGGAACTAGATCAACTGAAGCAGAAACGATAGAAAGACACAGTAGCTGTCCCTCAAACCACCACCTCCACTACTTCACTTCTCACAGACTCAGAGGCCCTAAACAATCTCCAAAAACAAGTCACAAAATTGTAGGCATGACTACTACAATACAAAAGACCACCATCCCCACCCGAGGCTCCCACAGATGAAGAGACAGTCTCCATTCCTATGGAGCAAACATTCGAAGAGGACTATGATCCGCAACCCATCCTAGGGGGACGACAAACAGAAGAAGGACAGGATACTTTCGAATCACCAGGACCCCCATGGCTAAGACAAGTAGAAGAAATAGGGAGTTCTCATGAAGAGCGCATGGTAATGCAGAATCAAGCCATGAGAGTCATAGAAGAAACAATATTACAATCGAGTTATTTCAAGAACTTGTCATCTAGACGCCTCCTCCTATCGTCAGAACTCCAATACTGGCCATACTATGTCATTCTTGCAGATTACAATGCAGAAATACAGAGAGTCATGGATAAGATTCGTTCCTTTGCGACCCAGTTTCAACTCGAGGACCTCCCTCCAGAGGCACAGAAAGGCAAGATCTATCAACCAACATGGAGACAAAAGCTTCTCGAGACATACCCTGAAATGCTGCACACATGGAACCACGTGCCCTTACATCTACTTTACAATCCATGCTATGAGCCAGCTCCACGACACAGATCATGGAAAGCATTCAATATAAAGGTATAGAATAATGCGCAATGTAAAGAATGGCTCAACTATCCTTACATTGCACCACCACAGGGACCAACCTCTATAGCTTATATGATGGCTACAATCTGCCACTGGCTCCCTCGCCTAAAGCCGATGCCATATGTCGTAGCCCAAATGATGCTTAACATTTTGGATATGATGCAGATCGTGCTCAAAACTTTGAGAAATGTAGAAGCACCATAGATACGTCTACTGAGGTTTACCAATGGAAATTACGATTTGGTGTATGACATGGGCACCACCCCCGGCATCTGAGTGGCTTACGCTTGGCATGCACGAATCAAGTACCTTTCCCGCCTATTACAAACAGACTTTCGAAGACATGTTCAGAATAAGATTCTGGGAATATCACTCGGAGGTGTTCGCACCTAAGCACACACACCTGCTTCATCTCTTTGCCTGTGAACAAGCCATGTACTCCGAGTACTATACGACACTGCAACCAGATGTCCCAAGTACAATAAATTGGGATGCATTGCAAGCAGATCTAGCAAGAGGATTGTGGATAGGAGAACATGAGCTGGCCACCAATGTTCTCCAATACTACATTGACCACCCTACAAAATAGAGGTTTGTCAGGGGTGACAAACGCTAGAGAGGGGGGAGTGTTGACATACAATCTATACAAAGAGCATACCAGCACAAAGGAGCAGTCATGCACATTCTGGTAACAAGGGCTAATCATTTTTTTCATAAACTATTTCTGACTCAAGTGATTTTCATCACTACACAAACATTGTAAATCTCGTTTTTGGTAGAAGGGACTCCATTTTGTTCAAGATGAGGATTCCTCGAGCTTGAGGAGTATTAGAATTAGCTACATAACAATTTTCATAATTTTTAGACTCCATTTGAGCCCTCAAATAGGCTCTAGAACCGAATTTTTAACTGTGACACTAGGTCTGGACAAGGCCAAAGCTAGCCAAAAAACTATAAAAAGGCCTAGAGAGCTCAATTTTGGGGTTAGATTGTTAGTGATTTGAGCTTATGTAAGAGACTCTTTGACTAATGCAAAGAACTCCATTGTTCCTCTCATTGTTCTTGCATTGTGTGCATGTGCGTGTGTGTATGTGTGTGCATGTTTGTGTGCTTCTCATCAATGCACTTGTGCCATCACTTGCTCATAGTCTTCATACTGGTCCTCACGTCTCCATGGATTGACAATTATGAGGTGGATCTCCTCACGTTGGTACTTGCCATTATGCTCGAGTGACACTTGCTTACAAACCCAAAACTTCAAGTCCTCATCCATCTGAGACTCATAGTCTGATCATTTTTCTAAGGGAAAATCATTTGCATCTTTATATACATTGTTTTGTTGGGTGTGTGTAGAAGTGAGAGAGACACACAAGAAGCACACACAAGGATCACAAATGTAGCGAGACACATGGAGAAGACATACGACTGGAATAACTCTCTATATTAATGATGAACTGAACTGAACTAAGAGCTGAATAATATCTCTAAGTAGAAAGTACCACCACATATGAGTGAATCATGTATGTGGTAACATGGGGAAAAACCTCTAGCCAACAATAGAGTAAAAAGTACCCATGTATAGGGAAAAGGTTCATATCAAAGCTACTCGAGGAACACATAATTGTAATAAATCCCTATGGAGCGAATGATGTGAATACATATAGGGAGTGATAGATCATCCCCCACAAGGTAATAAGACTTTGTGAAAAGCTTCAAAATTTTCCCATGGAAGAGCTTTGGTGAATATGTCTGCCACATTATCTTGTGCAGACACATATACCAAATCGATATCTCTTGCAAGAAGGCACTCTCTCACATAGTGATAATGCACTTTAATATGTTCGGCTTGTGCATGAAACACTAGGTTTCGTGCAACAAACAATGCACTCTAACTATGAGTGAAATTATGTGTAGCATCATTAATCTCCATGCAAAGATCCATCAACAGGTGTCTCAGCCATATACACTCCACTGTAGCTGTGAAAAATTCCCTGTACTCAGCTTCGCAACTCGATGTCACCACTATAGGTTGCTTCTTACTCAACCAACTCAAAGTCAAAATGCTGAAGCAGTTTTAAAAAATACTTTGCTTGATGCATAGCAATTCCTCCCTCAACAGGGAAATTTTGACCAGTCCTCACAAATTTTGGCTAAAAAATTTCAGCGATGTTTGAGTGAAAATTTGCTGCATTTTCAGCTCTATTTTTCTTGAAATTTTCAGCCCTTTGAGCCTCAATTTGCTAATCTACATGGCCAGTCAAGCGCACCATTTTGGAACAAATGCATGAGTATATCGGACGCATAATGTGAGCTACTCTTGGCTATTTTTTGCATTCAAGTAGAGGGAAAACTGAATTTTTAGCAAATACCACATCTCAACTCACAATAATTGTGTTTGTCAACGGATGTTACAAACGATATCCCTCACTTTCAGCACTATGACCGACAAATATACATTTCTTTGCCTTGTCATCAAGTTTGTGATGTTGTTGCAATGACACAAGAGCATATGCCAAACAACCAAACACATACATATGACTAACCATAGGCTTATGTCCATTCCAAGCCTCATAAGGAGTGATGCCTCTCAATTCTTTTGTAGGGTAGCAATTCAACACATAGTTTGCACACATGGCCGCTTCCATCCAAACTTATCAGGAAGGTGCTTTCCTTTAACCATACATCGTGCCATTTCAAGAAGAGTTCTATTTTTACACTCAACAACACCATTCCGCTAAGGTTTATATGGCACCGTACATTGGTGTGAAATACCTCGTTCATGAAGAAAAGCATTAAACTCATGTGACATGTATTCATCACCATGATCCATTATGGACGTGATCACAATCCGAGTGGATCGAGTCCGGTCACAGCACACACAGAGTGAATGAAGCTAGTGAGTGTTGGAAGGTCTTTGTGATCAAAATGTGAAGGTGAAGATGAAGTTGGGTATGGAGAGGAGAGATATCATGATTTGATTATGAGAAGGGGGAACATATGGATGTATGCATGATGAGAAAAAAAAAGAAAACCACACACATGAATCAATTTTTGAAAGGAAGAATGGTCCAAGAATGGAGCTTCTTATACACTTTCAAAAATTAATTCATATGCATGGGTTCTTTTGGATGTATGCATGATAACAAAAAGAAAACCACACACATGAATCAAATTTTGAAAGGACGAATGGTCCAAGAATGGAGCTTCTTATACACTTTAAAAAATTAATTCATATGCATGGGTTCGTGTGGATGTATGCATGATGAGAACAAAAAGAAAACCACACACATGAATCAATTTTTGAAAGGAAGAATGGTCCAAGAATGGAGCTTCTTATACACTTTCAAAATTGAATCATATGCATGGGTTTTTGTGGGTGGTATGAATGCATGTGGGTCATGATGTATAAATGAATAGAATTTTTTTTCCTCAATTTCAATGGATCATCCTCACTAGTTCAATGCATGACTGGGGAGCCTTCTCAGACATAGAAAGAGATAGAAGGAGACATGTAAAAACATATAAGAGACTAAGAGACAAGAGACATGAATTAGAAGATATTGTTATGACATACATATACATGAATGTTGTGAAATGTCAAGCTAAGCATTCTACTAGTCAAAGGTGGTTCGGACAACCCTCTCACCATGACAGTTCAACCGAATGTCACACATAAGAGGATAGTTCCACTTCATTGGCCCTATGTCTTTCTAGGATTGTAATATGTTTCTAAAGAAGTCTAAGACTCATAAAACAAACTCTAACTCACTCACATGCTCCACTAAGGGTGAGCAAAGAAAGAGAAATTAGGTTTATGAGCCTATCCTAGAGAGGAAGTCTAAAAATTGATTCTAGGAACTATTCTGTTACTAGCCCACCTTGGATCCTCACATGCTCAATTGAGGGTGATCATCTCAAGGAAACCATGTGCTAGCAAGGGCCCTATGGATGCCTAATAATGATGCTCTATGAGTTTGGAGGGGGTTTTTATAGTTTCTTGAATGAATTTGAGCCCTTCGATCTAAAGAAATCAACTCTCAACCCTAAGATCAACTGCTTTTGATAACAACCATTGGATTTATCAAATGGATGGATATGATTGGTTCTTTATATGATATCTAGGGCAAAAGGGGGGAAAATAGGCACCTTCATTCTCCACCATTGGATATGGGCTGTTCTGGACCATTGGATCAATGCTGACATCAATTTGGATAAGATAAGCTACTATTTTTGGACAGACTTTGCATTATTGATGTTTGATCATAAAAAAAGGCTTATTTGATGAAAAAATTCATGGATCCTCCTTGCTTTAAGCTTTACTGCATCTCCACCCTTGAATGTGAGCTCATCTTGACCATACAACATGGTTCAATCATTGTTTGCCATGTGGCAACCCTTCTGTGATGACCTTGAAAATTGGATTTTATGCTCTTTGACCCTCCAAATATCCTTTGATGAAGATGAAAATTTGTAGGGCTATGTTTTGAAAGGTCTTCTTTAGGAACATGCAGAAAAAACTCTCATCTAAATCTCGCTTATACAAGTTTGACTACATTTGGAAGCTTGCAAGGTGGCATTAAGGTGTCTAGGAAGCTTTGATAGCCTTGAAAATTTCTACAAATATGTAGCTACATATGGTCTTTATACATGTCAAACCATATGGCTAAAAGAAATTCCTATACAAGGGTCTAAGTGGAAAAATTATATTTTTTACAAAATGCACATGGCATATCAATGGGCTAGAAAATCCATTTACATGTGAAATTCATGCTATAGATTGCCTTTCGTAGGCTTTACAAGTATATGATTTTTATTTGATTTGGAGACCTTGAAATTTTTGCCTTAATTTCCAAAATTTGACCAGTTTTGACCACTACCTTGGATTTGCTTGATTCCTTCCAAAGTTTGCATGTGAACTTCCTTTGAAATCTTTGATGCATCTTGGACTTCTCAAGGAATTCTGGCTACCTTCATTGAATGTGTTTCCTGTAGGCCTTCATGAGTGAGAGGGGAGAGAAAATCTCGACGACACTGTGCATAGAGTCAAAAGCTTTTGTGAAGAAAAATTTACAGCCATAGCTAAAAAGCCTTTGAAGCAAGAAGATACCTCATTCTTTACTTTCATAGGATACACCCATGTATGGCGAGTAGGATCATCAATGAAGGTAACAAAATATACATGCTTCCCAAAAGATGAAGTCTTGATGGGACCACATACATCACTATGAACAAGCAACAATTTTCTTATAGTGTGAATATCTTTTGGAAAAGAAGCACGAAGCATATTTCCAAGAATGAAACCTTCACATGCATGCTTTTCAATGGAGTCAAGTGTTGGCAAACCAACAGCCATGTCCTTCTTTTGCAAGTAAAGAAAATTATTGAAGTTTAAGCGACCAAAACGAGCATGCCAAAGCTCCATTTTCAGCCATGGAAAAAGTATGAGCAACTAAGGCATTTGAGGTAGCCCTTTTGTATGTATCCATGCAATACAAACCATTACATAATGTACTAGACATAACAATAATATCACCATTTTTGAAATCATGAACCACACACTTGTCATCAACAAAGTGTACATGAAGTCCAGCTTTTACTCTTCGATTGATGATGAAAGGCAATCCAAATGCCATAACATTTGACGAGTTAATCTCTGTTTTGTTGCAAGAAGGTTACTCTAGGCAGAACATGTCCATTATGCATGCTGGAGATCAAGCTTTCTTAGCTAGTGAGAAGGGCAAAGGTAAATGGAGTTCATCTATTAGTAAGCAAAAATATGCTAATGATGCACAATTGAAGAAGGAACACAAAGGCAAAAAGAAAATAGAAAAGTAGAAGCAATTCTCCAAATACGCTAAAGGAAATGATCATGTCATAAAGATTTGTCCAAAAATAGGGGAAAAGAGGCAAAGAAAAAGGAGGTTGGAATGGTTGTTTCAGAGGCCTCTACACCTAAAACAGAGTTTGGTAATCCTATCCAGAATGAAGAATGGGCATTTACTTCTATTTGTAGCTATGAGCCATCTTCTAATGAATAGTGTATGTCTGCAATAGACTCAAAGGTTTGGTACTTTGATTATGGGGCAACCAAACATATTAACTGGCAGCATAGTTTCTTTAGTTCACTTGAGCCTTCTCCTATAGGGAATACTGTCACATGTGCTAACAACTCCTCTTATCCTGTAATGGGGGTTGGTAAGATCATTTTGAATACTATTGATGGTAGATCTTTCACATTGTCAAATGCTAATTTTGTGCCAAGGATCAAGAAAAATATGTTGTCAGTTTCAACATTAGCCAAGATCAACTTGTTTGCCAAATTTGTTGATGAAAAATCAACAGTTCATGATCTATCCAATAACAATGTTATTATTGCTTCTAGCATTCTATGTCATGGATTGCATAAGCTCATAGGCTATGCAAAATCTATCAATGATTCAACATATGTAGTTCAATATTCTCATGCTATCTTATATGCAAAGCTTTGGCATGCATGCTTTGGTCATCTGAATTTTGCTAGTTTGCTATGCCTACAAAAATCTGAAATGGTCCTCTTTGCCCAAACTTGAGCACCTCATAAACATGTCTGTGAAGGATGTATTTTGAGCAAAATTTTGTGTTCCTCCTAAAGATGGTTCAATTTGAGCTACTCATAAATTGCAACTTGTTCATAGTGACATATGTGATCCTATGCAGACACCTTCTTTTGGGAACTACCTTTACTTCATGAATTTTAATGATTATTTTTTTAGGCATGCATGGGTGTGTCCATTGAAAGCAAAATCTGAAGTGTTTTATGTGCTTTAAACAACTTTTGGTTCTCGTTGAAAATCTATCAGCATGTAAATTGGACACCCTCTATTCTGATTGAGGGAGGGAATATATGTCTTCTAATTTTAATGCATTTTTGGTTGAATGTGGGATTAAACATTAGTGTACAGTGTGGTATACACATCAACAAAATGGATTTTCTCAAAGAAAGAATAGGTGTCTCATGGGAATGGTGAGGTGTTGGATCAAAAGTCATGCTTTACCACATAGCTTCTGGCTTGAGGATTTTATGTGTGCGGCATATGTACTTAACACGTTGTCGGAGAGATTTTCTCTCCCTAACTGGATATTTCAATCCTTTATTTTGACATATGAATGGTCGAAATAATGAATAGAATTATTGCAGGTATGGTTCAAACACCAGTAAGAGATACTATGATTGTGGAATGGATTTCAAAGAAAGTCAACTGAGATTTAGTATTAGATCTTGCATATCCCTACTCATTTGAGCATCTCAAAGTCATAGCAGAAGAGGTTATATTCATATGCATTTTGCAATTATATGACATGGCAATATTATGATATGGCAACAATATGACATGACACCATTATGGCGTGGCAACAATTATTGGAATAGGCATATGTGTACAATTGATGATCGACATGCAGGGACGCACACATGAAGAGGAGTCGCACTTGAGAAGTGGCAGCAATGCATGAGATAAGGGGGTCTCTTCTGGCAAATCGAAAGGGATTTTATGGGGGCATCTCCATGATCATAAGTAGAAAAGAAGATCAGAATAAGGACGCAGAAGGGAATATGTGCAGCCAATAAACGATATAGTTGGAGACAACAGTTTGTGTATAAAGAAAAATGCAAATGAAGGGTCAAAATAGCACATTTTTACTAGGAGATGTGTGGTAGAATTGCATGGAAGAGGGAGACAAATAGGTGAGGTGCATGCAGAAGAGGGAGGCCGACTTCGCTTCACAGAGAGAAAGATATCTGGAGATTCGTGGAGGACAGGATTTTGATTAAATAATATAAGGAGCTCTTGCTTTCCCGGAGGGGGGTCTCTGGGGGCATTAACTGCATCCGTTGAGTGCTATCAGAGGAGGTTGCTGAAGCTGCCTGTAGGAGGGAGATGCACATGCGGAAGGGAGGCCAATTTTCATGCATCTTTATCTGGTAGATCTCTGCAGGCACAATTGATCAGAGGAGGACGTGCGCTGGAGACAATTGGGATGCAGATCATCTAGAAAAAGAAGGCCTCTGATTTGAGTGGCTGGAGTGAAGACAATTGAAGGAAGTTGTTGCACTTAGAAGAAAGAAGTAAACATCGAAAGAAGCGTCAACAGGAGGAAAAGCGACATCTCAGAAATAGAGTTTTGGCAGAAACATCAACATTTATCTGTGGAGTAGAGCTATGTTTGCACCACGCGACATCAAAATGCGTTGAAGTTTTTTCTGGTTTGATCTTTACTAATTTGCTATGGATTTCTAATGATTATGTATCTCCTTAAATATTCCGGTTTATCCTCGCTTCGAATTCTGTTCAATTTGTGCGCTCTGCACATTTAATGTTTTATGATGTTTATGATTGAATGTTTTTGAAACTGATATCTTATCCAGTATGATGGAAAGCGAAAATGAATGTGATGAACAGATGAAGCTAACGTCTCTGATTTTTTTATGACAATTCTCTGACAGGTAAATGATATTATGAACTTAAACCTCTCACATGATTACGCTTTCTTCGACGCACCTTTTATTGAAGATTGTTGGATCGCCCCTGTTTTCTAAATATGCATTGAGATTTTGATGATATACGAATAAGTATTTTTTCATGAATGATGATCTTCTAAATTTCGTTCATGTTTGAATCATTCTACAGAACGGCGCTATACATATTAGCCTTTATGGCCGAAGTACTCAGAATGGATTTTATCTGTAAGATATGATATGACTCGGAGTTGCTTTTCTTTTGAGTAACAACGATGATAAGGCAAATAATTCCTCTATGTTATATGTTTGAAAGCGATTTATATTCGATGACAATCAGTATATGGTTTCTCCGCATACTATTGGTGCAGCTATACAGTTTTCTTTGTAGTTCAAATCAAAATTCTGGATGAACGATTTTATTAGAAGATAAAACTTCCCACGTCACACTAGATAATATTTTTTGCAATTGATTCGCTCTCCGATGTTTACATATATTAAATGTAAAGTGAAAGTGAAAGTTTGCATCCATTTTTCGTACATCGATGGTTAATATAAATTTGATAAAAATTGATTAATTCAATTGGAATCATGAATTGTTGAATGGTAGTTATAAATTATACAAAGAATTCAATTATATTGAGGGGTGCCTCTCTCATATACACGCATCATCTTAGCTACAGTATGATCACATCACTCTAGGAGGAAGCTGCACTAGATCAATTCAAAGGATTGAATATAGAAATGCTGCTATTAAGGAAGTACAATCAGAAGCGAAGAAGAGACGGCTTGGACGCTCTGTCATCCGTGACTGTGCCGCAAGTGATAACATCAAAGGTACATTTGTGCGCATCTGATGGATTTCAATGGTCTACACATCGGATCTGTTTAGATTCCGTGTTGTCAAGAACTGATGGATGATCACGCTAGAAATATCAAGTCATAATTCACATGTTTGTATATAGTGTAAGGTTGATAGGAATACATAATTTCATGGCATTTGCATTTAGGATTTAATCTTAACATAATAGGCACTAGTTACTATTCTAAAAGTATTTTGTCAAAACAAAATTTAGAGGTTACTCTGCATACCGCAGTGTTCTTGCAAGTTATTCTATAAAACAAAGCATTACACTTTAGTTTTGTGCTGCTCTGTTATGGCATGGATGGTTATATGTTAGTATGTGCTCACCTATATGCTTTCTAACATATTTAGAAACAAAATTTGTTCTTATATAAATTCTTTAAAACAATCTTGCTCCATTTATCGTAAAGCTATGCTTAGAATCACGATACACCACTTATTTTCTTCTAGTATGAAAAGATATGTTTTTTTTACTACATTGTGAAGAACAATTCCAAAGATCATACTCAGTGAAAACAAATTTATATGAAAGTTCTAATCCTTTTTCTTTCAGTCTTTATACCACCTGAGTTTGCTCCAAGCACCCTATGTGCGCCGTTAGCGAGGCGACTGAATTGATCTGCCATTCGTCACCATTCGCTCCCACATTTTGAACCTAACGTGAAAATCAAACGGCGTTGCAACTCAGGTATGTATAGTTTCTATTTGTTTGCATATGCATTGACGAAATTGGCACATAGTCGCAGCTTCTTCTTCCATGTGAGCGACAGCTTGATCCTTAAACCTTGCCTTTTCCTGGGTGTTGAGGGCTGATCATACATGATCTGAGTGCCTCCATGAAAATTGGCAAGTGGTCATCCTCTTCTCGCCACCACTCTCATTGACATCTGAAGCGGAGACGCTTGCACATTCATTAAATAGATTCTGATGTATTAGAATTTAAGCAACTCAAATTGTATAAAGTTTACACACACATTCACATTGAGCCTCTTCTTCGAGCTATCTTTGAGGTATTGATCTAACTTTTGAGACTTATTTTTATTTATTTTCAATGGGTAAGAAGAAGATAGTTAGATTAATTATAAATGAGAACTCTACTATGGAAGAATTAATTAAGAATAAGATTTTGGAATTTGAATTACAATTCAAAGAATTAGGGGATAATTTAAAGTCAACAAATCAAGCTAAATTTGAAGAAGTATTCCTATTAATTAATAAACTTAGTGACTTTTCCAATTTAAGTCATGTGATGTTTGGTATGTTAAAAGAAGTTGTATCAAATTTAAAAAACCAAATTGATGAATTGAGCAAACAAGTAAATGAATTATCTAGATGTAAATTCAAGCATGAATATGAATCTCAAACCTTATCTACAAAAGTGCATGAAAACAACGATATGTTGGAGCATAGAAGATCCATCCCTAGGGCTATGCATAGGATAATGAAATGTCCAACAAGATGCATTTGGTGTGATCAGTTAGGTCATGCATATGATGATTGTCTTTCTTATGATGATGCATGCAAATTACACTTAGTCATTACACATGACCTTAAGATTTGTGACTTCCAAACCCAATTACCTTTGCATTTAAACTTAGGTAGAGGAGGGATGAAAGAATAATCTGTCCAAACTAAATTTAGACCTAAAATATGTAACAACATTAAAAAACAGTGGAGACCTAAGAGTTATAATGAGAAAACAAAAAGAACATTAAAATCTATGAACAAATTTAAAAGTCAAGGTACATGTTTTGATAATGATCTTCTAAAACCAAAAGTTATAAGTAATACTGACGATAAAACTAAATTTCTTGATAAAAAGGATGGTCAAATTACATTGAAAAGGATTGGTAAAGATGAATATGTAAATATAAAGAATGATGAAAATGAAGTTCAAAAATTAATAAAAGTTGATGAAAGAGAAGACATATATATTATGAATGATGAACTTAAAATCTTAGAGAATGAGAATGGTTGTAATCAAGATACATTTGATGCAGAAGAGGGAAAAGAAATTGATAGAATAATTTTCTTGTGGTTTTCTATATCAATGAATTTTTTATTATGAGTTTTGTGTTTACTAAATTTATAATGCAAAATATGAACGATTGATGCTTGATCAATGTTTGATGAAAATTCTCCTAACTAATTCCTATGATTGAAAAAGATATTAACAGTTGATGAAAAATATTTGCTTTCAAAAGAAATATGTGTTAATTGCTTGAGCTTTTCTTTATCAAGATATGAAATTCTTATTTTCAATGAAACTATTTGACGTTTTTTTAATGATTTTTTTTCTTTAAAATAATTTTCCATTATCAATATACTATAAGTTTTTTATACCAAATTATGATGATGAATGTGATTAAAAATATGATTTTCTTTTATGGGTTTTATGATGGCAAAATATGATGATGATATGATGATAAAATTGATGAAAAAGGCCTACTAATGAGTTTTAAATGTGATGCTACTGATGTGTTTTCTGAGTTTATGAATACAGGTGAAGACTTGAAGCTAATTGCAAATCTGGAATTTGAATGGATTGTAAGAAGAACAACAGTTTTTGAATCGTCTATACATACCATAAAGTCCTTTCATGAATTGTATGTGTACATATGAATATTTTGATTCGATATTTCTTATCACATGTTTAGTGTTTGAATGCAGGAGAAGATCGAATGAAGGCAATGGAAATGGGAAGTGATGTGAAGATCAGAAAGCTTTGTCTTTTTTCTTAGTTCTCCTGTTAACCCAAATCTTTTTTGCACCTATTTTGAGATGCATTGCACACCAAATATGCATGTACAAATGTGTAGAAAGCATGACTTTTAAAAACCAATAGAAGCATGTCCATCTGCACATTAGATAAATAGGTAAACATCATTGAAAAGTTAATGAATCAAGTTCTAAGAGAATAGAGAGAGTGTAGTTATGAGTACAGAAGAGAGATTGCATATGTGAGAGAGTGGAATTATGAGTATTGAGAGTTTCCTTGTTTAGATACCATAAAATCTCGATTTTCGCATCATTTTGTTTTGTTAAAACATGCATAAATGAAATGTAGAGAGCACGAGTATTTTAAACCATAGGTGCATGCTTGATTGCACTTGTAATGAGTTATATATATATGTGAAGCTGGTAACATCAATTTGAGTGTGAAGCTTTGTCATCGAATGCTAAATACCTCTCTTATTGCACCATTATGTTTTTGATGCACTTAAAGTATGCATGTGGTAGGGTCACATTATATGACCATGCATTGAGGCACAAACTAAGTGGTACCCATGCACATAAGAGAGATTGTAAGGGTTTATGTATTTTCACATTGCTATGTATGTGAGTGAGTGCACAATCCTCACCATCCGAAGCCTTTTACCTTGCTCATTGCACCATATTTGTTCTCTATGCATTTTAAAAAGTATGCATTTTATAGGGCCCAATACATGGCCATGCATAAGGCACTTTACTATGTTTACCCATGCACTTGCAGGAGTTTATAAGAAAATCACATGAAACACAAATTCGATTATATGAAGAAAGCAGGTTATTCTCAGGTTGGTGCATCCGGAGGAAGCACAGGTTTGGTGGGGATGAATGTCGGAGATATTTTCTCTCCCTAACAAGATATATCAATCCTTTATTTTGACATATGAATGGTCGAAACTAATGAATAGAATTATTGAAGGCATGGAAAAGGATCGGCAGTGGATTCTTTGATGGAACTCAAGGAAAGACAACTAAAGATTTAGCACTTGATCTTGCTCATCACTACTTTTCTGATCGCGGGAGGTCTAGTGGAAAACCACTGAATTTCTACATACTTACCAGGTTACTTTGGCAAGCTGTATTAATTGTTGACCACCATATGATATGTAAATAAAGCATGTGAAGGTCTGGGAATCACTTATATCTAGCAGGAGAGCTCAAAGGAAATGTGGAAACCATTCATTATGATCATTCTTGGGATGTCTCAAGAAGATTTAGTGAAAATTATCACTATCACTTACGCATCTTGTGGACTCACAAGGGGAAAGAAGACAACATGTTTCCAATGATAGCATGGATACCCGTTAATGCACACTTTTGAATTAAAAAAAATAAAAGAGAAAAAAATAAAGAAGGAGCGCATGTACGACTGAGGAGAGGGAGTCGAACTGATGGTGAAATGACAAACAAGTTTGGTGGCATCATATGCATGACAGCTGGCACATGCAGAGATCTCTAGCGGCTGAAGGATACAAATGAGGACAGACACGAATGCTGGGGGAGGCCAATTTCATTATACTTTATCTGGCAAGGGAAGCTCGGCATCCATATACAGACGAGGGGCGCGTTGTTCTTGCCATCATGGAGGAGAGTTCATGTGCAGGGAGCAGAACACAAAAAAGATCAGTCATGATCACCGTTTGAAGTGTCTGGGATTTCTTTCGAGATTTGTAAACTCAAGAAAAAGAAGAGGATTCTATGAACTCGATCACTTTCATGTGGAGGAGAGCGCAAATCATTGAAGACATCGACATGAAGTTTTCTATCTAAAGACTGAGGGAGAAGATGATCGCCATGCTGCTTTCGCTGCTGGACTTATGCTCTGTGAACTAATGCAAAGGAGGCCACAAGTTCTGACAAATTGGTCATACGGCAACAAAAACTCGATTGATGATTGTCATGACTATTTTTCCTGGCTGCTGATGGCAAATTGATGCAAAGGGACTTAACGCCTATGATCTGAAGTAAATGAAGGCTGGATAGTCAAGAAGGTATGCTCTGAAATTCAGTTGATGATGAATTATCTGATGAACAGTTTTGATGCCATAGCCAATTTTAAATGATTTTAAATGTGCAATCAAAAAGGCCGAAGTGCTAAGCCGATTCTACGTCAATTCAATTATTTTAATCTACCAACAGCTGAAAGCATTATACATTCTCTTCACAGTCCTCACGTAAACCATCGTTTTTGACTATGCTCTGAAGAAAATAACACATAATTTGACTGTGCGGCCAATTCTGAGGCTCTTTCTTTACATGCCTCAACTGAGCGTCTTACCTCTCACAATTTGGTCTCGTAAATTATGATTCTGCGCTAATTATAATTTGTGGCAATTCTGAATAATAGCGTTTGCTATGCTGAAGGGAAATCAGGCGGAGTTTTTTTCCTCACATTGATCTTTATTATATGGGAAAAACTTTAATT